>APFE030865479.1:80011-96835 GCA_000404065.3 Pinus taeda | reverse complement strand
GCTATTTTTGGTGCAAGTCTATTTTTAGACTATGTCTATTTTTAGACACATGGATCATGTCTATGGATTGCAGGTTGCTGTTTATGGATGATTGATCAAGTTGGAAAAAATAGATGAACTTCTATTTTTGATGAAAGTGTGAGTGATCACAGTGTGAGTGATCAAGTCTATTTTTAGACTGGCTGTCAAAAATAGAAAAGTCAAATATTATTATCTCACAATAATATTTGGACTATAAACTTTGTCTTATTTTCTTGGAGCACTTCAGTTCGAGCTACGGATGTGGCACATGCAATTGCATGAAGGAAATACGTGGTTCTTATGGGTTAGTTGAATATTTGCATGCATGACTTCAGTTAGAACTCAAGTGAGTTGAGTTTAGTGGACTGGAGGTGAAGTTGATGGAGTTGTGTTCAGTTTAGCTTTGTTAAACTGGGTGTATTTAGTCTAACTGGCGAATAGACTAGAGATGAGTTGGGTGAATTAGTTATTAATTAATTCACAAGTTATTAACTCATAATACAACTAATGAATACATCAGTTAACTCAGTTGCATGTCAGTGCATGTTCAGTTCAGCAGAGACAGGTGTTAGAGAATCAGATTGCTATCAGTTGTGACTATAGTTGTGCATCAGATCTTGCACAGTCAAGGGATTGAGTATGCCAATGAGTTTGCCCACATTGTAGCTTGTGCTCACATGATTTTGCCAAGTAAATACGTGGTTGCCTTGGAATTATCATCAGTTCTTGAGCAGGTATTGAGCAGCGGAGGCAGGCAAGCAGCGAAGGAGATTTGAGCCAGTGATTGATTCAGATCTGAGCTGTATTGTGTGTAACAGAGGGGGAGATACTTGTGAGAAGTATTATGCTGTGTAATGTTACATGACTCAATCATTAATATACAGATAGTTGGGGTTTTTAGCGAGATGCTTTCCCCGGGATACATACTGTGTTAATGTGTGAATGCTCTTGATGTTGTATTGTTATTGATGCTGCTATATTGATGATCAACGTAGAGGAGCTTATGTATTGTGTATGTTTTCCGCAATAGTACATGATCAGGATAATCTCCATTGAATATGTGTTAAATTATTCAAAATTTCTACATTATTGTGCCCATATAGTCCCCATGTTGTTATTATTGTGCCCCATAGAAGCCCACTATTGTTATTGTTGTGCCCCTTAGATTATTATTTTTACGTCGGCTTTGATTATATTGTGACCCCTTAGACTCCTATATATAGAAAGGAGGTTTTGTCATTTGTATGATCCAAGAATTGTTCATTTGTGTAATGTAAAGGAGGTTGCCCCCTCAAAGAGGCTGATTTTGAAGTCGTTGATCTATTGTTTCTATCTTTTTGTGAGTTGGTTTCATAATATTTTTACTCCTTTTTGGAATCCATCCCCTTGACCCGCCATGATCTAGAATATGAGCCTCATGTCCTCTTCCTCATCATATTTCTGACCATACCTCATGAGTATTCCACATCTTTTATTCCTTGTGATTGCCACATTTTATTATCTTATTTTTGCATGATGAGCCTTGATTTCTTCATTCCATTGTCATCATTTGCTTGGCCTACCATTCACGTTCACTCGGCGTTTTACCCTTTCTTGGAGGAACCACAGCGATGAGTGGTCCTATTAAGCCAGCCTCTTGTCCTCTTTATGTCATAAGCAGTTCCACCATTACCAGAACCAGTTGCTATCCCTTCTACCACTCATTCCTCCAGTGAAAGTCTCCTTTAAGCTCTTTTTAGACTCCTTAATTTAGAAAATATTGTCGAGTGAACTTGTCTCCTTCATGCTCGTTAAAATACTTTAAGGGACGCTTATTCAATATAAGTTTAACCCTTTTCTGGACTAAGTAAACTAGCTATGAAAAAGTAATACTTTAGTCTACTATGGCTAGAAGGTTCTCCCTTGTATTTTTTTTGTCTCTTTTTAAAGCTTGGGGGACTAAATTTACAAAAAAAGAACCTAAAAAGATAAAGGGAAATGAACATTCATCTCCATTAGTCATCAAAATGGCAACGTTAGTCACGTCGCCCTTGAACATGGCACCTCTCTGTATCATTATCTCACAATTAGGTTTTAGCTTACCTATGAGTCGTACCATACATATGAGTTTGTCTACTACTCTAGATGGTTACTCTTCTAGTCATACGGAGCAGGCTTCATTGCCTCCTACATCGTTGCATGATATCACATGGTGCTCATTAGTCATGTTGCCAAGTCACTATTGTGTCGTGCCACTATGTGTTCAAGGGAAGTCTTAGCCTGTGTTGGCATCTGCAGTTGCCCGTTGACCTTTTTGAGTCAATCATCCCTGTATCAGTGGTACTTCATCATCTCATGACTTCATCCATACATCACATCATCCTAGTTTGTTCTGTGTCAATTGATGGGGAATACATCAAGGCCCTCCTTCGACAAATCTTCTCTTTTCGATTTCAACTCATTATCGAGGAGCTTGATTTAGGAACCAATAGTACCTTGGAGCTTGTAGACGTTAGTGGTAGAACTACTTGCAATCGAAAGTGGGTTTACATCATTGACACTTGATCGATTGAGTTCACTGGTGTTCGATGTCAGCTCATTTATTCACACTTGGTGGACTATACTAGGTACCTTAGGTCCATTTTCCTCATTTGTGGATTCCCTCGCGTCTTTTACTTGTAGACCTTAGTGATTAGTAATCATATGGTTTCTACCATGCTCGACATCATCACATCTAATCACATGTTGTAGATTTGTAGCAACGGGGTTATGTCAAAGACCCTAGGTTAGAGACATTTCACTCTTATATGGCACCCTTCCCAGGCAACGTTGGAGTTATGTATCATTATGTACTTTGAGAGCTATTATGGGGCACCTCTTGTCTATTATGTGTCCATATTCCTACTGATGTATACCGTGACATAGATTCACATTGTATTTATTGGTAGCTATGCTCTATATGTTGAGTCACATGGATCAACTGTGTATTCTTCATGGCCATGTCTTAGCATTTCATGTCATGGATCCACAATGTATGTATGGCAGCCATGTTCAGTATATCTTTATGAACGAGCATGCGTACGCCCACCTCGGGGATGTTATTAGCAGAGTTGAGACTTCATCATTTGAGTTACTCTAATATGACTTTGTAGTCTTGGCTCCTTCCTCCCATTTTGAGCTTTGAGTATTATTGTAATGCATTTCGGCCATCAATTTCTATTCTTAATTCATGCATTGGGGGGCATCTATTATAACCTTATTTTGCACTCCATTATAGTAAGAGAGACCCAAGATCAATTTACCTCAGTTGCTGGCTAGAATACACCCCCTTTCAAATTTATTTTACTTATGTGAGATTTATCCCATGTTAAAAGGGTGAAATTACATAATTGAAGAATTTCTCATAGTTATTTTTTCAAAATATTATAATTATGAGATAATAATTATTTCATAATTGTGAAAAAGGTTTCTAGAGTTTCCCATTCTCAAGGAGATCAACTTGACCCACTTGTGTATGAGTTGGATGGGGGTCCATTATTGTAGAAGTTTCCTAACTTCTCAAGCCCATAGGTGTCTAGATACATTCTTTCAAAGGATAGAATGAGTCTATATAATCTCACCAAGAGGAAAGGGGGTTAGATCTAGTATCCACACTATAGTGCGAGAGCTCTGTTGTATTGGGAGAGGAGACCATGCTACAAGCTTGAGGAGAATATCTGATTTGTTGAAGGTATAATTATACCATTTGATTCATGATTAATGAAATTGCATGTTCCTTCTTGTTAATCTATGCTTATGGTTGATTATACATGTTAATGTTTGTTTAATCTAACGATCTTCTGCGGAAGGCTATTTATGGTCTTTATTTGGTGATACATGTGTGTAGGTAGTAGATATATTGCAGGAGACAAGATCTATTGGTTGAAGAGAAGACTTTTTGCATCGAACCCAACACCCTTCACCAATCTGTGAAGGCTGCATGTGTGAACTCAAACCCTTAGTGTAGGGACTACATGCATGATTGACTGCTTGAGCATATAGATCAAGATTTATATCTGTGATTGCATTGGTCATTTGTTTTGCTATCTGGGAACCTTGCTAGGGCCATAAGGTTGTGGAGCAATAACTCCTTGTGTGCGAATTTTTCCACAACATCAAGATTAACATAACTATAGTTAGATCTAGGGTAAATCAAAATGGAAATAACTTAATCACAGAGCTTACTTTCCATCTCAATAATGGATGCTTGGTGATTCTTGTGCTTGTTATCAAATGTTGCATAAATCTGAGGAATTCTCTGACCAACATCCCCAACTGTTTGTGCCTCTTGAACACTGTAGATATGAGGTCTTGCACCCTGATGTTGTGGACAATCTCTCCTGCAATGCTCTCCACCAAAAGTCCAACACTGCAAAGGCTTCCTGACATCACCTTTGTTTTGCTCCTCAGGTTGAGACACATGTCCTCTATCAACTGTATTGAAATTCTTGTATGAAATTGCTCTCCTTGTTACCTATATACTGAGGTCTTCCTCACTTCTTATCACGCTCTCCTTGTGTCTTGTCATTACCCTTCCAATCACGCTTAAGCTCATACTGCTCATAACAATGCTTCAACTTTCCAATGACTTCCTCTAATGACCAAGGCTTATCATACTCAATCCGATAATGCTAAAGGCAATCCAATGATGAAACTTTGAACCTTTGTCTTCTCATCCTTAAGATATGGCACATACCTCAACAACTCCAAAAACTTGGTCATGTACTCTTCATCTGTCATAGACCCCATATTAATCTCATAGAACTCCTTAGCATCATAATATCTCTCTAACAAATATTTCTTTCTGAAGAGTCTTTTAAACTCATGCTAACTCAATTCCTCTATCCTGATGCCTCTGACATGATTCACTTCTTCCCACTAGATATCTGCGTTCCCTTTGAGACTGAAAATTACTATCTTGGCTTTCATATTCTCTAAATAATCATGCAGCTCGAAGAAATTCCTCATCCCAAGCAGTCATGCTTCTGCATATTCTGGTTTCTTCATCTCTCCATCAAAGGTAGGAGGCTTAGCTTTCTTGAACTCATATGGCAAGTACCCCCTTTCACTCATCCTGTAAGGATGATAACTATGATAGCGATGATGACCATGATGTCTCTCTAAAGAAAAACTAGAATACAACCCATAACCACTACCTCTCCTGTCAGGTGTATCCAACCATCTACCACCTCTGACTATTTCATCCCTGTCTGACCTATGTCCTCCATGAGACCTGCTACCATATGCCCGATTAGTCCTTTCCTCCTACCCATAACTGATTCTTAGCCGTCCTTGTCTCTACAAATCTAACAAGCTCTGAAGGATTAATTATCTTGTCATTATCCGTCTTGCAACTTCTGATTTATGCCTTCAAAATTCTCAGTGTATCTGCTATGTTAGGAGAGTACTCTTCTCCTTGCTGCTCAACTGATCTATAGGGAGATTCACGTGAACTGTAATCCCCATTATGCTCATCATCTCTAATCTTCTTCTTCCCACAAACATACCATGTTAGATAAACCAAATATAAACATAATCAAACATACCATAGTGTATTTTAGAGGAGGCTATCTTGTCTGTACAAATAAGTCCAAATTAGCATTATATATATATATATATATATATAACATCAAGATATCAATCATATAACGCCAATGTCATAACATACAAATATAATCATAATGACACAAGACTGCAACAATGAACATCACCATTCATACATAACAAACATATCGACAACTAACGTACATGCATAACAATCACACCTATCCTATCTAGTCCAAGTGTTTGAACTTGGAAGGTTTGATACCACCCTGTAATGCCTCTTCCCACATTTACCCAATTTCACAAGCCTGCTAAGGTAAACATGAGACAAGTGTCACTATGACATGACCCAACCTTCAAGTTCTATTTAAGGAAGTGGGGCCTACAAACTAAAACCTGTTTTACCTTCCTCAGGGGCTACAGACCACCCATGAGCTAAACAACCACCCCAAGTGACCAATCCTTGAGTTGGAACTTTTTTTCACTGACCTAGACCCACAACCACACCCTTACCACTACATCCATGCAGTTATGAGGCTATAACCGCATTCACATGCTTGCCTTCATCTGATTATGGCCTAAAAGCTCCAGTTTTGTGCCTACGTTTCTAGGATATGAGCCACCTTTTCAGGCCATCCTCCAGACCACTGCCCAGATTTGACTGAAACTTTCCAGAATGCAATCAAAGGTAATGACAAAGCCACTTAATCAAAACTCAAGCAAGAACTTGACTCAAATATTCCTAATCCATAACAAACATTTCGTTAAACATATGGCAAACCTATAAGCTATAAGTCATGAATGCATATCTGATCGTAAATTGATAATATTCATTTGAAAATCAATAAGAAGGCTCTAATCCCTCTCTAGCTAGCTGCAATAACACTTGTTAGTCCATGCATTCATCAACCAACCAATAACTTATCGAAACATGTCAAGAGCTATAGATAGATTTCATCATATAACAAGCATATAACCAACAAATAACTAGCATAGAAACCCTGACAAATCAACTGTAATATCACCAACATAATTACTACAAGTATTCATAAATCATAGTAGGAAAACAACTCTTATTGATATATGAAAATTCCAACCAAGTTCGGGACTTTCGTGTACCACCTGATCATAGATTGGGCTAAATTAAATCCCTCTTTTAGCCAATCACCCTCACACCATATTCCAAGCATGAATGTGGGATCTCATGGATTAACCAAAACAAAACAAACCATGGATTCCAAAGGCCAACCCACCTCTACCCTCAACCACAATGATTCCACCTCTACGTTCTAGAAATCACTAACACCAACTAGATCGGTCTCTACCCAAGATGTCCAGGGTTCTAGGAACTAGTAACTCAACCCAAGTTGTTCTAAGGCTTCCAGAGCATTTGTTTGCACCCACAACTATAAGGAACCTAAGCACCAATAAAAAAATAAGTGGAAAAACCCACAACACCATAACTATCCAATAAATGGCAAGGAAAGGCTGAAACCACTGTCAATGTAGGAAAATATCCATGCCGATGACAACACATAAATAGAGAATCACATGCATATACCGTGCACCCAAAAATCAGCAAGGAAATCACACATGCAACCTATTATCTACAAAGAAATCCAACTATAGTTGTTGATCCAACTCTTTCCTTGTGTCCTTGCTTTGCTTTTCCTTCTTTCTCCAAATCCAAGTGAATTCTAAAGTGCTCCAAGATTGCTCCAAGTTTTCTCTAAGTGTGCAAGAGCACGAGAGAATGAGAGAATGAAATGAGAGAGCCAAAACTAAACTGACAAAAGCTCAACTAACAAAAAGTTGTGAACTAATCCACAAAATCCTTTTTATCATTAAGGCCTCTATTTTTTTCATTTTCCTTCAATTTTCCTTCAATTTTCCTCTAATTTCCCTTGCATGCAAATTTGTGTCTCTTCACCTTCATTTTCTCTTATTTTCCTTTATTTTCAGAATTAAATGCCAATTATTGCCTCTTTTCCTTTGCCAATTTCCATACCATTATTTAATCACAAGTGATGCCCACTATAATGTTTTTCCCAAAATTCAACTTGGAATACGTGTCCCATGACCTTGGTCTTATTTTATTTACATAGAAAATCAACCAGGGGTTGTTACAAATTCCTCCAAAATTTCCACTTTAAAAGGATCAAGATGGATGAAAAATAATATATTAATCCAATTTGGATCATACTTCCTTATTTTGGGAGGCTTTTGGTCCTCAATAATTCTACTACATGAAGTGAGGAAATGTTTCCTCCACCTTTACTCGAGTGTACCATTGAGCCTTGCTTGGAAGTTGTCCTTTCAACTCAATCTACCAAAGGCCATCTAGCCCTTGTCTTATAGTCCTGGACCTCTTCCACAAAATTGTATCCTTTGTTCACTTTGCTTGAGCTAGTGTTAAACACTCTATAGATGGTACAAACTGTTCCTCTTCCTAATCATACATAGTGTTCTAGATTCTCTACTTTCACCTCTAAGGAAATGCGTATATATTGGGTTAAACTAAGTCTATAAGTGTTATCTCCCAACTTTTGCTAGTATCTCAAAGGGACCATAACGTAGAGCCTTGATTTTCTTGCTAAGACCCTATAGTCTCTTCTAGTTCAACTTAACCATGCTCTATGAATGACTTCTCTATTATATGTTGATCTTGCCTCACCTTATATTTTTCACGTGACTTCTACAATGTCTCTTGTACATATATGGATTTTCCTAATCCTATCAACAATTTTTTTTCCCTTAAGGCATCCCCTATAAGATCCTCCCTCACTCCTCCTTGTTGTCCATATGAAATGTCCAAAGGTGAAGGTGGAAAATATTGAAAACAAGTTTCAAATGGGGACTTACTAATAGAAGTGTTCATTGTTGTGTTATAAGAGTGTGGTATATATACTATATTTTCATCCTGTGCCTTTAGATGCTTATTATTGCAACCCTCGAAAGCTACACGAATGTCTTGTTGGCTACTTTTATTTTCCCATCAATATGTGGATGAAATACTATAAATCTCTTCAGCTTCATGTCCATCTTCTCCCAAAACATAGTCCAAATACATTAAGAAATATTGTATCATTTTATGAGACGATACTCCTTGGTATCCCAAAGTGCACCCATACTTGTCCAAAGAACAATTTTGTTGCTTCTTTCCCACTTATGGTCATTTTACAAGGCATTAGGACACACATCTTACTAAACCTATAAACTTCCATGAACATGTAGTCATTCCCTTCTCGGTTGTTGGTAAACCTCCCACAAAGTCCATGGAAATGCTTTCCCAAGGATGAGTGAGTACAGGAAAGGGATGCCATAGACCTTCTTTCCTTATAGTAGGATTACTAGTACAATAAAACATGCATCCTCTCATGGACCTAACTACATCTTCTTGCATCTCAGACTAGTAAATATACCTCTACAAGTTGGCCATTGTCTTCCCTGCACTAAAATGCCTTGCAACCTTCAAGATATGAGCCTATCTGATCAGTTTCAATCACTCACCTTGAAGAACACACAACTTATATAATCTATAGAGTAATCCATTATAGAGATGGTAGGTAATTGTGCTGTCACCATTGTCCACATGACTCTAGCTCTTGTAATTGTCGAAACACCTGCTTGAAGTCCCCATCCTTTGTGTATGTCTCTCTTTATGCATCATGGGTAAAAGGGTGCATGTGCATAAGAGTTCGCAAAGCTGTGATTTTTGATGTGGGTTGTCTTGAAAGCATGTTAGCCAACTTGTTTGTGTTGCCCTTCTTATACTTGATCACTAAATGAAACTACTATAGAAACCCCTTCCACTTATAACCCCTAGTATATTGTAGCTTTCTGTGGGCCTGTAGGTAATGTATTCATTGGTGATCTATGTGGATTATTTTCTCATTTCCCATCAGATAGTGTTTCCACTTCTTCATAGCTTGCACAGAGACATGGCAGTCTTTGTCGTAGGTAAGGTAGTTATGAACCGCCCCATGAAATACTTCAAAATGGTACCATACAAGCCTTCCTCCATGCATCAAGACCACTCCCATAACACACCCACTCACATTTGTCTCCACTTTGAAAGGATTTTGCAAGTTTGGTAATGCCAGAATTGATGCTTCACCGATCATCTTCTTTAACTCCTTAAATGCCCTTTGCTAACCATTTCTTAACTAGAAACTCTTGCCACTTGTTATTATGGTGTGGAATTGTGTTGTTACTATTGAAAATGCAGCTGTGAATTTCCTTGGGTACTATGTTGACCCAACAAAATTCCCAGCATCAAACACATTAATAGGCATTGGCCACTTCATGATGGCCTCCTTCTTGGTGGGATCCATCTTCAGCTCCCACCACCTATCACACATCCTAGATTCACTGAAGATGGTTGTGAAAGCTCACACTTCTTGAAATTTTCTTTGGTACTTCTTCAATGTCTCTAGAAATTGCATCAAATGTGAGATATGCTCCTCCCACTTAGCACTATATACCGATATATCATCCAAATAAACAATAACACACAAATCTATAAAAGGGCACACCATATCATTCATTAACCTCATGAATGTAGCTGGTGCATTACATGGGCAAACGATATTACTAACCACTCATACAAACCTTGTTTGGTTTGAAGGTGGTATTCCAAATATCTTATTCTCTGACCCCAAACTTGGTGATATCTCGAATTTAAGGTTAGCTTGGTGAAGTATTTGGCTTGTTTTAATTGATCTAGCAGATCATCCATCGTAACCAAGGGGTGCTTATTATTGAATGTATTTTTTTAACACCTTGTAATCAATAAACATTTGCCAAGTCCCATCCTTCTTTGGAATACTGATGATGGGTGACCCACATGGTGAGGTATTTGGTCGAATAGCACCATATTCTAGTAGCAGCTGCAACTGCTTCTTCATCTTGTTTGCCTTTATAACTGATTGCCTGTATAACTCAATGTTTGGCAATGGAGAGTCTGTCAACAACTGGATATCGTACTCCACTTCCCTCTTAGGTGGTAGTCCATTTGTCTCCCTAAACACAACCTTGTATACTTGTAGAAAATATTCTAGTTGTTGTTTTTGTTCCTCAATGCACCCATCTAGGGATGAATTAACTCTTATGGACTCTTTTATAACCTAATTTCCCCTTAAAAACAATAAAACATATTTCCTTCTAGAACTGGTCAACTTTTTGGCCTAGTTGGCACTTACCAGTGAGATTTTCAACTTCCTCTTGTGCATGTTGATGACGAAGTATTTTATGTTCTTGATGAGGCAATATCCGTTGGCTATCTGGATAAATATATTGTCTCACATATACATATAAGGATTCCCAAACACAACACCACATAAATCTAGTGGAGCTACATCCAATTCTACTTCATCAATAAGGTTAACATAAATGCCAAATTTGATTCTACATTGTTTCATCACCTTTATATTTGACTCCTTGTTGACCCATTCAAATGGATATGGGCTAGGATGGTCACGAGTCTCTAATCCTATTTTCTTGACTATATTTGCTACTATGAGATTCACCTATGATCTTGAGTCGAACAAAACATCAATTTTGATCTTCTTAACCTGTATATTTATATTGAAGAGTTTTGTCATTTGGTTCTCTTCCTGTTGTTGAAGGCTGCTTAGATTCACCTCCTTTTGCACTGATGTACAAACATTCTTATCATCCATGTTTAAGTTGCTTTCCAGCTAATATTCTGGTGGAGTGTATGGGGGGCGTATCAAATCGACTGTGTGATAAAGTCTTCCAGGATGGCATGTTCATCCTAGGACCCAATATATTCATTAGAAGTGGACATTTTCAACAAATACTCATTATGGAAGCTTACAACAATCCACATATCTATTAAATCTCAAGGAGATAATTATGGATTTATTTCAATTATTTGTCCCAAAATTATTAATGGTTGATATGGTTGTCTTGGTGAAGCTATTATTGGTATTCTTCCCAAAGGAAATCTAAGGATAAAGGAAAACCAAGTGCATAAGAAGAAACTCTTATAGAACCAACATCTCAAGAAGTCTCCAAGCCATTTTATGGAGACACGAGATACAAGATGGCCTCGGGAAAAAAATCATAGTGGGGAGAGATCTATCAAATGTTAAAAAATGAGCATTATCCAAATTCATACTCATGGCCAAGAGGAAGGGATCATGATCTCATATTATATCATCACATCAAGATGTATCACTTTCACAATGTCGTTGCTAGACTGGTTTTGATGTCGATTGTAGATGTAATTTCATGGTTTATCAATCATACTAATATTAACAACATGATGATAAAATATTCAAATGAAAAATCCATAGCTCCATTCTAGTCTTCAAATTTTGACATATCTAGAAACTTCCCAAGGAAAAGGTTAGCATGAGAGGCAAATGGGTGAAATAGTTCACAAGAAATAAGGATTGTCATGAAATATGGAAAATGTGGTGGATTAAGGAAAATGCATTAAAATCACACAAAATAGTGTTTATCCCACTTCATAACTTAAACTACCTTTAAAATATGTAATGACACTAGTGAGTACGTTGTATGGTGAAAAAGAGGCTATGCAATTCAAGGAGTCTTAGATTTCCCTTATTTATGCAATAAATCCTTCATGGGATCATGATGGCAATGACAATTGTACAACAAGCCAATCCATGTTTGTCATATATTATGGGAGCACAAGTACATGAGTGAGTGAAAAATAATTTGTGATAGTTTCATCGCTACTCTTTGCACTTTATGTTTTTGCAAATCAACCCCTTAAATGACTTAAGAAGCTATGTAAGTAGTAAGCACCTTGGATGGCTGGTATGTGATGGATCACCATACCTATTTATGAGTATATAGAGCCTCCAATTCCCTTCATGTCATGCCCATATTCATTCCATATAAGTTTTTGATTCAAGATATTTCTTGTCAAACATATTTACATGGACTTATGTCATATCTAACAAAGGATGAGAAAGCTTCACGACCTACATTCCCATTGTACACCATATACTACAACATATCCAATGCCAGATCAATTGCAATGGAAGGAATATCTCTAAAAACTTTTTCATTTAGGAGAGGAAATATTCGAGAGACATGATCATTTCAATATAGCTAAAAACCTTTTTTCAACACTCATATATAATTGGCCATACTACCATAAGACTTGATGAGATGAGAAGATTTATAGAATAGATGGGTCATTTGGGGAAGTGTTGATACAATTAAATAAGGCGTGGAAAGATAAGAAACATGTCATGAATGCATTGAGAAACATCAACGAGTATAACATGATCTTTCCAAAACCATTGTCGGATTTGTCATTCTTGAGATGTTCGTAGCCAGGAAACCACGCCAAGGCACTAATAAACCTACTTTTGGTCCAAGCTAGCCCTCGGATGGAAGGGGCTTCCTTAGTCATTAATTATAACTGATTGCCTGCCACCAGTAAGCAAAAACTTGTTCATTAAACACGAATGTTGTATTTTATGTGGTAAAGGATATAATTTCAAGGTTGAAGGAAACATGACAATAGATTGAAATTAAAATATCTTAAACCTCTCAAACCAAAGGCCTTTCCATTGGGCATGACATCTCAATAAGCAAAGCATAGAACATTAGAATGTAAGGTGGAAGAACTTAAGAAAAATAACAAACACCAAGCCTAACAATCAATAAGGCATTTGTTACAAAGTTGAAATGAAGAAAAAATAACCCTTCTAATTCCGTTACTCCTTAAGCATGAAGCTTTTAAAATTAGAAAAAGGTAGGGGACCGGTGGGATGGTGACCACATGGATCATCATGGCCTCCTTTCCTTCCCATTTGCATGCAAATCCAAGTATACGTGTCAATGATTTCAATCAAATTCATTGTGTAATTGTGAAGGCAGACTGCAAAAGACTTGAGTTTAGGTATATGCCGCCATTTCAAATGTACTCCCATCACACCAGAATTATTGTCGAAGTCCTTAAAGGGTCAAGTTCAATCTACAAAGCAAGTGTTATGTCATTGATAGTCAATGCATTCATGAATAAATTGATGGGCCCTTGGAGAGAGATAAACGGTGATTACAGTGGTGCAAGTGGTAATATGAAGGCATTTAGGGTATATTGGAGTAAGGCGTGGGAAAAATTTGTTCATGCCACAATATTAACTGGCTTGGAGTCTCTCCCCATAATCATTCAGAGGGTAATTCTATTGGGCACTTTGTGTTTATGCATATGCTCTTCCTCAACAAGATTAGAGCAGAGAGGGTGCGTTGTGTATTTTGTGGATATTAGTCTTGATGCACGTCAACAAGGTAAAATAGTAGCTTCTTAGCCTTACCAACAAGTTTCTTTTCCTATAGTGGTTACTGTACAATTAAAGTGGAAGGTCGGTTTGGACTTGCACTGCCATTCTTTAGCTAGCCAACCCACTCTTTTTTCTAGTATTCCTTGTTTCTAATTTAACAGTGCAAATAGAGGTGTGACTATGGTAAAGGGAGAGAATTTTGGTAGAGTATTTGCGGTGCAAACTTTCTTGTGTGGCCTTGGGGTGATTTTGGAGAAGGGGTTTCAGTTTGTAGTTGTTTAGGTATCCTATGTAAGGCTTCACAAAGGTGTTCATTCTCCCTCTTGGGCTCAGATATGACCCACATGCTGCTATGCATGTCACTGGAACTCAGTGGTAAGTTTGGTGTGTTATTAGTGATGTTATGGTCGTGTGATGTATGTTTTCCCTTGATGCTAAGATAGAGTAACGCCTTGTGCGACTATTGTTTTCCCTTAGTATTAAGACACAATAACGCATTTTCTTGGGATTTAAGTGGGAAGGCTTGTAGGAAATCAAGGCACTGCCTTCTTTTTTGGACTTAGCTTGAGGTAGGGAGTATGGTGAAGGCTTGCAATCATCAAAATCTCATAAAAATAATTAAATTGGAATGAATTGAAGGAAGATTAGACAAGGTGGAGACTAATTTGAAGCAGATGCATATGAAGATTAATCAGATTCCTGATGCAGTCTCATTTGCCATGGAGCAAAGGGAGGAGGACAAGAAACGACAAAGTAAAACATAAGACGAGGTGGATTTTCTACATCAGTAAATCGAGGATTTGCGGGCAACAATTCTGTCTCTTCATATTTCCAACAATCTCGAGGAGGAAAGAAATAACAATGAAGTTAAACCTAACATGGAAGCCTCTTTGATAGAAGAGAGAAGTTTGTAATCTAGTTAATTGTGAAGTGAACTTGTTATGTTATTATGTATTGTAAGTTTTGTATGATGTTGTAGGTATTTTGGAGAGTTTATATCTCCAAATACATGGTCAAAGATAGACATATCTATGGAAAATTAGATACAACAAATAAAGTTTTGATAATGATAGAACAACCATTAAGATCACATAATAACAAGTACATTTACCCATAAAATACAAGAGGAAAAGAGCTCTGTTAACATATGGAAAATGCAACTAGGTCTGGGACTTACACGTACCACCTGACCATAGATTGGGCTGAACCAATTTTTATTTATTTATTTATTTTTTTAGCCAATCACCCCCATGCCATACTCTAAGCATGAATGTGGGATCGCATGGAATAAACCAAACAAAACCAAAACAAAGCTTCGAGAGACCAAACCACCTCAACCCTCAACCAATGAATCCACCTCATGGTCGTACATCACTAACCATCACCAGATCAGTCTCTACCCAAGCTTTCCAGCGCTCCAGAGCGTTTGTTCCAACCAGGGCTTCCAGGACTAGTAACTCAACCCACAATTGTTGTCGGGCTTCCAGGGTGTTTGTCTAACTAGGGCTTCCAAGACTAGTAACTCAACCAACCAAGGGCTTCTAGAGATTTTGTCCAACCAAGGCTTCTAGGAATAGTAACTCAACCCAAGTTGTTACAGGGCTTCCAAAGTGTTTGTCTAACCAAGGCTTCCAGGAACTAGTAACTCAACCCACAACCATAAGGAACATGAGCACCAATAAGAAAAACAAGGTAAACCCACAACACCATTGTTATCCAAGAGATGGCAAAGCTAGACAAAACCACTGTCAATCCAGAAAATCCTCCATGCCAATGACAAATAATAACCAAGAAACCACATGCATGCCAAAACTAGCAAGGAAATCATACATGCCACTCGATATCTACAAGCAAAATTTCCCTATGTGAAGCTTCAAGATCACATTTTGAAAACCTTGTGCATTCAGTTCAATTCTTACACCATTGATCACACTGCAATTGATCATCCATGATTTGTTGTTCTTCTGCATGAACTTTTCCTCCCGAGTGTTTTAAACTAATCACTAGTCTTGATGAATCAAATTCTATGTTGCTCGTCCACTTATTCAATCGAATTACTTCATTGGATGTTGTTATAATTAAGGTATCCTAGCAATCGTCAGCAGAATTTCCGGGGGGAGGGGAGTCTCAGCGGTATTAGAAACTACTTTAGGGTGGGGGGGAGGCAGGCACAATCGCTCCATTGTTGCCATGTCACAAAATGTTGTTTTCACTACCGAACAAAGTGCAAACTCCCTACCTGTTAAAGCTCGAAAGTTGAGAGGGTCCCGCAATTATCCTCCACCATCGATTTGATCTTTATGGGCATGAGATTTGGTCTAGGTTCGATCCAACTAGGCCTTGTTTGGTATGAGATGAACTCTCTGCTTCACTATGATTCCACTACTTTGCTGGTCACCTCGAAACCCAAGGTCTGAAATATGATATAATTCATTTGTGTTATGAATTGGCAACCCTCATCCTGATTGCAGATTCGTTGAACCTGCCTACATGGTTGCTCGGGCCCACCATTTCCATCATTGTTTGCATAATCGGACATTGGCATTTTACCAAAATTGTTTATTGCCGAAAACCTTTTACAATGTATAACCTACTCTGTACCTTGTAACTTGTGACGATTAATATTTGTCCTTTGTCCTCAGCCCATTTAATGTAAAGTTCAAAGCATGGACTTTTGACTATCCGCAGTTCTTGTGCGGACACACAAATTCAGGCTGTAGCAAGTTATTTATGTTGTTTTGCACTAATAATTTACCATGTAGCCTAATAAAGTGGAAACCCACATTACTCCGCTTTGATATATGTTCAAGGAAAAGATAACATGGTCAAGTTTTAATAAAATGTATCTCATTATAAGATGCAAAATACATTAAAATCTCTGACATATATATTTTAAATTTTTAGAAAAAATTATGTACATGAGAAAACTATTTAAAAAATAATATATATATAT
>APFE030865479.1:42457-79571 GCA_000404065.3 Pinus taeda | reverse complement strand
CTTTTGGGCAATTTTTGGCAGGGTGGCCTGTCTCAAAGCAAGATCGACATCTGAAGAGGACACTTTCATAATCAAGTTTCTGGTTCCACACATAGTCTTTACTTGTTAGGTGTATTTCAGCTGGGAATCCGGCGCTGAAGTCCATTTCCTTACATATGCGTGCATATGTGGTTCTGACATATTCCTCTGTTGCTGGGCACCTGCAGTAAAATTTCCCAATTGCATTTCCAATGGCTTCTAGCGAGGAGAGATTCCAGAGATGCAAGGGTAGGTTTGGCAATCTCACCCAAACTGGTGTTGAGGTTATGACTGCTGTTGAGGGATCGAATGATGGGTACCATGGCCTCAAGAATAGGCCTGATTTATCCCAAAACCAAGGGCCAGAATCTAGAATACATTGTCTGCTTTCATGGTTTTCAAAATCTACTATAAAGAAACCCCTAGCACAGGGGTAGATATTAATTGCATCAGGAATTAGAGGCTTCCATACCTCTGAGATCCAACTGTGGAGAGCTGTCAGCTGCGGCCAAAAACCATTGAATCGGCAAATTAGGGCACTTTCGGAGAACTTCAAAGCTTCATCGAGTGAAGCCTGGACCAGCTGGACAGTGGGAGCTGGGGCTTCACTGACAATATGGGCAGGAGCTTGCCCTCCAGAAGCGGATGAGCCACCAGTTATTTTTGCGAAGCTCGGAACCATATTTTACGCAGATCTACAGCAGATCTTATTGGACTTCACGAGTTAACAAATTGAAACAGTGAGAATTGGGGTTTCACTGCCTATGGGCAGGAGTTTGCCGCCAGAGGCGGAGGGAACTGAATCCGTAGTTATTTTCGTGAACCTAGCCGCAAGAGATTAGACCCTGCCACAGAAGATACCTGGCCGCAGAAGATACTTGGCCGCATAAGATACTTAGCCGATAGATCACAATATTTACTTTACTGCATTTAGATCTCGATATTTACTTCAAAATATCAAAATAAAAGAGATGCATCCATGGTGGACATTTTCCATTCGACAGCGCTGAGAACGGCAACGGATGATCTCGTGTGCGCTCTGAGCCCGTGATTTAAATTCCAGTGATGAAACCCTAGCAAGCTCCGGAACCGCGACTGATCGCCTGCGAAAGACGAGGTATTTAAAGGTTTTACGGCCTGAGAACCAGTTGGAAACCCTCTGAGGGATGCAACTGACTCAGGTCGAGGAGTGATCTCGCGATTTAACTTCCAGTGATGAAACCCTACCAAGCTCCGGAACCGCGACTGATCGCCTGCAAAAGACGAGGTATTTGTAGATTTTACGGCCTGAGAACCGGTTGGAAGCCCTCTGAGGGCTGCAATTGACTGAGATCAAGGAGAAAACGCCGAAGATGCCGAAGAAAAATTGGATGTCGAAAACCGCAGTATAGATCCACAGTAATAGATACAGTCGCTCCAAGAGGTATATATGCCGAGACCAGAAGAGATCCGCAGTAATTAATCGTTATTAAATATAAAATTATGAATATATATTTTTATATTTCAATTTAAATATTTTAAATTTATATTTTTTTGATAATATATAAATAATTATTTATTATTACTACTAGTGATATGTTATATAAGTAAATATTTATATTATAATCTATGCGATTCATCTCGTGAAAATTAGTATATTTTAAAAATTATAATTTAAAAAATCTAATTTTATAAAGATTATTTAAAATTAAAAATATTTTAATTATAATATTGAAATATTAAAAAAATATGAAATTTGTTTATATAAAAATATGAAATTTGTTTACATAAATTATAAAAATTATTAATTATTTCTGGGTGATAATTAAATTATTAGTTTGTTATTTTCTGAAAATTTAGTTCAATTTGAAAATAGTGACCAGACTCATCTTCAACACTGAATGCGACCGTGCTGCTGCAACCCTAGCCACGCCTGACTGATCCCTCCCTCCTTCGCGTGATCTTCTCCTCTATGGAGCTCGGAGGTGGCCCTGAGGCCCCTCCTCCCTTGCCTCCAAAGCTCGAAGCCTTCAAATCCCTAATAGCAGCTGCTGGGAAACGTCAGACCTCTAGCTCACAACAAAAGTTTGTTAAAAAATTGGACAACATTCCCACGGTGACCTTGCCTGTGGAGGAAACATGCAGAACAACGTTGAACCTAGCAGAAAGAGGCCTCATTGGCCAGTTTACAGGGCTATGGCCATCCCCGAAAGCAGTAGAAGAATGGGTTAAACGAAACTGGATACCACTGGTTAATGAAGGAATAAGAAGTCACTTTGTAGGCAAAGGGTTCTTCGTTTTCGTGTTTGATAACATAGACGACAGAAGCCTGATCTTCAGAAATGGGCCATACTTCATGGGTCCCCAAGGCCTTTACTTGAACGAATGGACCCCAAACTTTGACCCAGCACAAGATGTGCCCATGGCTGTACCTATTTGGGTGCGTCTCCCGCACCTTCCCCTTCATTGTTGGAGCCAGAACTCGCTACAATCCATCGGAAATGCCCTAGGAAGATACATAGATCAGGCACCGAGGAAGGATCAATACTCCTGCGCTCGCATCTGTGTAGAGGTCGATCTGGAAATCGGGCTACCTGAAGCAATCAAACTCTTGGTGGCAGATTGGACACACATCCAAGAGCTCGACTATGAACAGTTGCCCTTCTAGTGTCGACACTGCCACGAATACGGGCACTTCGCAAGATACTGCAAAAAGAAAAATGAGGAGGAATCAGAGAAAGAAAAGGGTGAACAATGGAAACAAGCAAAAAAAACAACAAGTAACAGGCAAAACAACAAAAATAAAGCTAAAGAGACAGAGAATAAAGCAGGGCAAGAAAGTGAAAGCAATCAAAACACTGGAAACAGGGAAACCATTAGCATCGTGGAGAACAAAAATCCCTTTGAATCTCTCAAGCCGCCTCCAGACCCTCCAGAGACAGAGCGAGAAGATCTTCTTCAGCTGAACAATAACGACACTTTAGAGCCAGGTAATAATCTAAACCAAACCCCAAGTAATACTTCCTCTCCTTCTTATGCTGATATAATCAAACAAAAGAAGAAAAACATAGAAAACACGGGCTCATCAGACGATGAAACCTTTGAAAGGCCGACAAAAAAAGTTGGAAGAAGAACAAACAGGGAAACCAGGGAAGAAGAGTCAGAAAGGAAAAAAACCCTTGGCAGTCAAGCTACAATTGAGATGACACTTGGGAGGAATACCAGACCTAGGGTCCCCAAGGGAGGAGGGCCTACCCCAACAAGTGGTAAATGATGCAACTGGTCTCTTGGAACTGCAGGAGTTTGGGGAATCCCACTAAGGCAAAGGCCATTAAAGATCTACTGAAAATGGAACCCACAGACATTCTCATGCTCCAAGAGACAAAGGTAGAAGGGGAGATCCTTCTAAATACCAGTAACACAAAATGGAAATTTGATGTTGGAAAGGTTGTCAGCGCCAGAGGCACGACTGGAGGAATAGGTACATTATGGTAAAAAAACTCCTTTTCTTTAGAAAGGTCCTTTGAGACTCAACATTGGATATTTACTAAATTGCACCACACAGTAAGCAATCTCACCCTAGCTTTGTTTAATATGTATGTTCCTGTACACTATGAGAAAAAGAAAGAGTGCCGGAAGACACTCTCGGACTTTCTAGACCATATTAATCCCAAGAACATAGTTATAGGAGGCGACCTGAACATAATTCTAGATTCTAAAGAGAAGAGAGGAGGGATCTACTCGAGAGACCCTTTTCTCGCCACAGTGGAGAATCTGATACTACAGTGGGACTTAGTAGACTTCAAGCTAGTTAAAGGAGAATACACTTGGACCAACAACAGAACAAGAGAAAATCACATAGCAGCAAGGCTGGATAGATTCCTCATTAGTAGCTCTATAATGATGGAAAAAAGAATAGTCATCAACAAGATTCTTCCAAAACTCACCTCGGATCACAAACCAATTCTCCTCTACCTGAAAGATGAAGAAGACCTAGGTCCCCTCCCCTTTCGCTTCAGTCCTCTCTGGGTAGAAAGAGAAGGGTTCTTTGAAACAGTTCAAACAGCTTGGAGGATAGATGTTTCAGGCTCCCCAAGCTATGTGTGGGAGCAAAAAATGAAAAATGCAAAGAAGGCCCTAA
The DNA here is from genome assembly GCA_000404065.3 of Pinus taeda. Classification (NCBI taxonomy): domain Eukaryota; kingdom Viridiplantae; phylum Streptophyta; class Pinopsida; order Pinales; family Pinaceae; genus Pinus; species Pinus taeda. The sequence goes on along the minus strand of APFE030865479.1, from coordinate 75,433 downwards.
AAGAATGGATAAAGAAACCTATGAACACCCCCACCAACCAGAGGAAAGAGGTTGTCATTTAGCTAGAAGAAATGCAATTTGAATTGGAAGAGAAAGATATTTACCCCATGGATTTAGACAAAGAAAAATCTGCACAAAGGAAAACATATAGCCCCTTCAGAAACGAGGAAGAGTATTGGTGCTTAAAGTCCCGCAGTTTGTGGCTTAAAGCTGGGGATAGAAACACCACATATTTCCATAGAAAGTACAGGGCTCGACTTTCCCGAAATCATATAGCAGAAATCACCACATCTAATGGACAGGAATGCAAAGGATTTGCCCAAATCAAGGAAGCTGCAGTGAAACATTTCCAGACTCTCCTTACTGCAGAAAAGGATGGGAGCGAGGAGGATATATCAGAGTTCCTCGCAAACATACCAAAGATAGTCAGCACGGAGGATAATGAAAATCTTATGAGCTCAATCACGGAAGAAGAGATTTCTAATATTGTCTGGTCCATGGAGCCAGACAAAGCGCCAGGACCTGATGGATTTTCAATCCACTTTTACAGAATCTGTTGGGAGCTAATCAAACCTGATCTCCTCAGAATGATACGTGGATTTATGAGGAAGGCAAAGATTGGGGGTGAAATAAACTCAACCTTCCTCGCTTTAATACCCAAGGAAACAAACCCAGGATCATTGGACAGATATAGGCCGATCTCATTGTGCAATTCGTCCTACAAGATAGTGGCCAAACTTCTGGCGAACAGAATCAAGCCTCTCCTGCAAAAGCTCATTTCTCCAGCCCAAGGGGGATTTGTGAAAGGAAGACACATACTGGACAACGTTATCCAGGTCCAAGAAGCCCTGCACTCGAGCCACTCACGCAAAGAACAAGGTATGCTCATAAAACTAGATATGTGTAATGCTTTTGATAGAGTTAACCGCTCTTTTCTGTACAGGGTCCTTTCATCCTTTGGATTCAACCAGGACTTTATAAATTTAATCAAAGCTTGCCTAGAGAAGATCTAGATAGCTCCAATGGTAAATGGGAGACCAGCAGATTTCTTTTTAGCCACCAGGGGATTGAGGCAGGGCTGCCCCCTTTCACCATTTCTTTACATCCTGATGGCAGATTCCCAGAGCAGAAAATTGTTCTTGGAAAAACAAAATGGAAACATCCCTGGGATCAGAATCGTGAAAGGAATTGAGCCGATGAATCACGCGTTGTTTGCTAACGATTCACTGTTGCTTGGGGGTGCATCTCCAAGAATTGCAAATTCCTCCAGAACCATCCTTAAAAAATATTGTGGTATCTCTGGAGCGTTAATCAGTGAAAGGAAAAGTGTTGTCTACGGATGGAATACAGAGCAACACGCTATTGACAGAGTTGCCAGCGACCTGGGATTCAACGGATATGCAGATTGGGACAAATTCAAATATCTGGGTCTTCCAATAACGAAGGGATCCAACAGGAATCAACTGTGGGAGGAGGTGATTTCGAAATTTAAAAAAAAAGATCGCAGTATGGGGTGGCTATTGGCTTACCACAGGAGGTAAACTCATGCTCATTAGATCGGTTCTCTCAGCACTGCCAACGTTCCAGGCCTCCTTAATGATGGCCCCAAAGCAAATCTCAGACCAAATCTCCAGTCTCATGCGTAATTTCCTGTGGAATGGAGGGCGAGGAAATGGTAACAGATTTCATGTAATAAAATGGGAAATAACGAAAAGACCATTAGAGGAAGGCGGCCTTCAAATCCGAGATCCCCTGCAAGCAAACTTAGCATTGGGTTGTAAATTACTATGGCAATTTCTTCCTGAGCCCAATCACCCAGTCAACCAGATATTAAAGTTTAAATACCTCAAACACCAGTCAATTAAATCCTTCATCCCGGAGAAAGCCCCAAAAGGAACGCAAGCTTGGAAGCTATGCAGCAAAGGCATTGAATTTTTCAGATCTCACCTGTATAGAATTCTCGGGAATGGCAAAAACACTCTTCTATGGAAAGACAGAGTCATGGGTCATCCCCCTCTGACAGAAAACAGTGAAATATCAGAGATAAGAATTTGGTTACAATCAAAAGGAATTCGGAAAATTGAAGACATCTCTGGCTGGGATAGAAAAGGAGATTGGCAGCACTGGGATTTTCCTAAAGCACCAGCGCATCTAACCCCCCAGCTAAACGTCCTTAAAGAGGCAATTTCAGACTTTGCTCCAGTACATAAAGATGAAGAAGATACCTGGGGATGGGGAAATACGGGGGTGTACACAGCAAGACAAGGATATTTACATATGCAAAGCAAAAAGGAATCGCCACATCTGAAATCAGTGTGGAGGCAGGTTTGGGACAACTTTAGCATCCCCAAGATCAATTTCTTCTTTTGGACTCTGTTCCATAACAAAATCCTGACTGGAGAAAACCTGTGTAGAAGGAACATAGCAGGTCCCCATCAATGTGCTCTATGCAAAAACGCACTGGAAACCTCAGATAATATGTTTATCAATTGTGAGTATGCAAAGAAGGCCTGGTCTATCTTTCTGACCGGACTGAATGTGAGACCCCCAGCGCATTGTTCGATTGCAGATATGTTCTCCACTTGGAAAGCCAGTTATTCTCACAATATTGCTGGCAAATATCTATGGTATAAGGTATCGATTGCTGCCCCAAAATATGTATGCTGGAAGCTATGGCTAGCCCAGAACGAAACCATCTTCAGCCAAAATGAAATACATGCGGAAAAAGTGGCAGAACAGGAAAAGAAACTCCTTTTAGAAACTCTGAACTACTCTAAGTCAAAGATGATAATTCCCTCCGAACAGAGGAAAGGGCATGGCTAGATGACTTCTCTTGCAAGACTAGACCTTTAGCAATCACTTGGCCAACCCATAAGGAAAGATGGCAGATTCGAGAACCCATGGACAAATCTCAGCAGTGGTGGAAATCCCAGGGTAAGTGCAGTATCTTCTTCGATGGTGCCTCAAAAGGAAATTCAGGTAGATCAGGAGCAGGAGGGGTAATCTTCTATCCGAACGGGGAAAAAGATGATTTCAGTTGGGGACTTGGATTGAAAACCAACAATCAGGCTGAAGCACTCAGTCTTTTAAAAGCTTGCCAATTAACCAGAAAAGAAAGCCCAAGCGAAATCCTTATTTTTGGAGATTCAGAATTGTTGATAAAGTCATTAACAAGCAAGAAACGGCTCAAGGATCCACGTTAAACAAACAGCTCTCAAGAGTGAGCAGAATCCTGAAGGACTTCTCCTCGGTGCAAATATTCCACATACTCAGAGATCTAAACAAGGAAGCAGACAGATTGGCAAACATAGGATGCACTCTACAAAATGGAATGATCAACATAAATGTAGGTTCTTTGAAAATGGAAATTATTCCCTAACCGGGAAAGGAGCTTATGTAAAATCTACAAATTGTAATGGTTGATTACGCTTCGCCCAACCCGAATTTATCAATAAAACACAACCGTTTCGGTTAAAAAAAAAAAATTAGTTAAATTTATTGTAAATTAATAATAGCTATTATTAAATTAATAATCTAAATAATTAAAAGTAATAATAATATTAAAAAAAGTAATGCTAAATAATTAAAAGTAATATAATATTTAAAAAAGGAATGGATTGATTATAGAGTTTTTGAATTATTATATATAAAAATAAAAAAGTATGAGATTATTATTAATAATATTAAAGATCAGTGAAATGATAATTTGGATATATAATGATGATGATTAATGTCCATTAAGGCTTATATGGTTTACTAGACATTAAGAAGGTAAGAGATTAAATAGGATTGTCTAACATGATTATTTCTATGCTTAAGAAGAAGTGAGAGAAAGGCTCCCAAATCACCATAGTTTTGATGAGTTAAAAGTTTAAGAAGGTGGTCAAAGGACAATAGCTCTAGTGGTAGCTAGTGGGTTTAATTCCCCACCCGTGTGACAAAAAATTGAACAAGTCGAAATTAGTGACTAGTAATGTCTATAATCCCGAAGGGGATTGAATGTGAGTATGAAATGGAGAATCCAAGAGAAAGTGTTTTAATGTGATTATAAGATGGAAAATCTAAGAGAAAGTGAATGTGAGCATAAGATGTACAATTTAGGAAAGTATTTTTTATCTTCAATCCTCTTAGGATTGCACAAGTGACAAACTATTTCATCCTAGGGTGTTTTGAGAATTGATTGTAAGCCTAGTTTCGCTACCAAGCTCATGAGAATCGATTCTAATCTTGCAATGTTCATTTTCTTCTTAACACTAGTGAAAATATAGAGATAATTTTGGTTTTCCAAATTGGTGTCGATCAACTCCTTATAATATTGCACTTTCCTTTTTCCCTCCAACTCTTAATTTTCCCACAATTTCTCCTTAAGTTTGGAAGAAATACTATTTTTAATATATCTTAATCATGCAAGATGATCTCATCTTTATTTCCTAATGGTTTGGCCAAGACTAGGCATCCTTACGCCACCTTCACTTAAGTCAAAGGTGGATGTTTTGGCTAAAGTCAAAATCAATTTTAAGACACCTCTTACATCCATATTATATAACTTCTTCTTATACATAAGATATCTAGTGATTAAATAAAATATTGAAGCAAAATTAAAATAGGAAAAAATGGAAACATAGATTACTTATAAAGTGAATCTTTACCTCTTTTGAATGATCTCTTGCAATATGTTCTCACTTGGTAATATTTTTTAAAGATTTTGCATAATATGATTTATACATTTTCAATACATTTGCTAAGGTATAATTAGTAATATTTTTGTGTTTTATTTTTATTTGTATTTAACTAATAATGGTTTTGTATGAGATTTATTATATTTTTATTTTTAATCAATTGGTATTATATCTATATTAGATTTGGTAAGATATAATTTAGTATAGTGGCTTTAACAATTTTTTAAAGTGCAAGGTTTTATTAATTGGTAATGTCTTTGTATGAGACTTGTTAAGATATAATTTAATGTAATGGTTTCAACAACATTTTAATAAAGTGGGAGAATTACATATTCTACAACTTGGAAAAAGGATTGAAATGAATTGAAATATTTTGTAACAAGTTAAAAAAAAGTAAGACATGTAACAAGTTAATATGTAAGGAGTTAATGTTTTCATGTGAAATTTTTGGGAACACTTTTTACATTTACCTTTATTGTGATTTATAATTTTGTATAATAGTAATTTTACTGTTGTGGACTATGTTATGATGAGGATAATTGGGTCACTGGTAAATGTGTATAACCTTTCAAAAAACAAAAGTATTTATAACTTTCCATAATTATGAAATTATATGACTTCAGGAATATGAGTAACTTTATGTGAATATAAAGGTTTATTCTTACATTTTAGATATTATGAGGTTTATATAGTTAAGTAAGGGAAGACAAAGGAATTTGTATCCTTATTTAGTGCTACAAGGGCAAGGGAATATAGGTATGACCAATAAATAGTTATAATGTGTGGGCAAATAAATTTTAGTAATTCTTTGTCTTTATACTTGTCCTCATAAGAGAATCTTTGATACGATTAATGAAAGTAACAATCTAGCAATCATGACATAATTTGCAAATGCAATTTCATTTGATATGAATGACGGGTTCAAATATAAAATGGATTCAAGATGATTGTTTCAAGAGCCTAACACCTAATTAATGTATATTGGATTTTCTTGCTTTAAGGATGTTGCATTTTGAAGATGGGAAGAATGGCCTTGTCAAGCATTCAAGACTGATGTTAAGTTGGCCACTTCACAATTGTAGGGAATTTACTACCTTGGTACACTTGGTGAGCCTATCAATCGGCTATACAATTATAAAACATGATGGGGAAAGCTCTGGAGCATGTCTACTCCTCTTCTGTAGGTGAAGCTCTACCCTGTTCCAGAGCCGAGACCGTCATTGTTTGTAAGTCACTGTTATTGTCTCATGCTCATTCCTTCTCTGGATTGCAAGTCCATTCCTTTTTTTCAATGCATTCTCCTTCCCTCTAGCGCTCGCATTCTCCTTCCCTATGGTGCTCGCATGCTCATTCTCTTGGTCACCTAAACGCTCATTACTCCTATCGCCTACGAGACCATTCCCACCGATATTTGCAAGTCTACCCCCTCTGGTTCGATGGTTCATGAATGTGGACACCCTCGCCATGGAGGCCATAGTAGGGGAAAGCCTCTACTCCCCCCATGGCATGGCTTGGGAACTGAACATCTTGATCCCAACATTCCAACGTCTATGACAAGTTGTTGAACTTAAGGCTATTGAGATTTGCTTCATGGATGATCACACCTAGGATCTAAGGAACGTCTTAGGTTGACACAATAGAGACCACAAGGAGAACATGTTGGTGATGGAGGCTCACATTCTCGACTTGGATCACTTCAATCTAGATCTCAAGGCAGCTCTCCGTGACATGGCCAACTCCCACGACATCAACCTGAACCTGTCATATTTGTATGCATCACCTTCATCTTCGCCACACATGACCATTAATATCCCATCCTAGTTAGCACCTCTCGAGGCTAACCCTACATCCTCATTAGCACCTCCCGAATAAGATCTTCCATCTATGTCAGTGTCTCCTATTAAGTGTCCAATAGTCAACAATGATCTCAAGCCTAATGAGATTCTTCAACATTGCGATGATGACTACTACGACCCTATGGCCATTGAGGAAGAGGAACCTGAGCCAAAGAATCCACCCTAAGCAGGTGTTCTAGCTTTGCGTCCTTCTAGTTTTGTCATTTCTCTGGTTTATTATGCCAACAATTATGTATTCTCTCTACTATTAGTTTCCCTATTACATGTTCAACACTTGGCTGTTGGACTCCAGCCAACTCCTTTGGACATTTTTTGATGTATTTTGGTCTCACACCCTTTGTGAACTCATGGAAAATTATGAGGGTTTATGGCTTGAATGTCATAGTGATGTTATTACTATATATTTTCTATAATACAAAGCTCTTTAATTTACAAAAAAAAATTATTTTGCACGAACACAAGCATACATGTTAAGATGTGCGAAAAATTGCAAGGACAAGCATTTAATTTAAAGGAATTTTGACAAATTATATGATACTAGTATTTTTTGAAAAATGTATCATTAGGACATCAACATAATTCTCCACAAATTGTCCTTTTACTCCAAATCAAAATTCGCAATGTTTATATGACTTTTGAGGGCTTCAATTCGATAAAAGAGTGAACTTTTGAATTTTCATCGCCACATTTGGTCCAAAAGTGTAACCCATCTTCATGGATTCACCCTTGAGAATTGCAATGCTCTAAATAGTCACATATAGAGTGTTGAAGCTATGTTTTGGTTTTTTCTAAAGAAATCAACCCTTTTGTTTTGGGGTTTTATGCAAATTTCTAGGCCTAGGGCTTGGAAAAAAATTAGATTTGACTCATTTGAACCCATGCACACTCACCACACTTCGGATCCACATGGATTTGTGGCCTCTTTTCTTTTTTAAAAGTATTTTGAACTCTGCCTTGGGTTTTGATTCTAGGTGTGTGTGTATATATACTTGTTTATATATTGACATAATATGTGTATGTAATCCCTTGTTCTTTTGAAAGGGATATATAAAGGAGACAAGTAGGGAGTCAATATTAAAAGAAATGATAACAAAAAACAATGATTATGTAGAATCATATAAACAACCCTGCTTTAATTAAGAACTTGAAGATGACAAAACTCCATATTTGTTTTGAGAAATTGAACATGATTATTTGTATTAATAACAACAATAAGGTACACATAAGAGAGGTAATGAAAATTGAAAATGACAAAAAATAATCTAAAATAGAGTCTATGCATTAAAAATCAAGGATAGCTTAAAACCAATCATCTAAGATATAATTAATCTTAATGTTGCCAACTCTCTTTATAATTTGTCCCTTTAATGAAATTGAAGAAGAATGAGAGCCAACCTTGCTTGTACATGTTTTTTGCAATGTAAAACATATTTATTGTTTGAAAGAATTTCACTATCTCTTAATGATGAACTTTTCTTTCAAAGCTCAAAATGTCGAAGTCTTTAGACATTCTACTTAGGAAAACATTTCCACTGAGTTATCCCCCATATACATTGCAATTCAAGAAGATTTTATGATTTTTTTGTCTCTCATGTATACATTATAATTATTATTAATGGTAATAAGGCTAGATCCAATATTATACAGTTACATCCTCCCATAAGATTGACTTAGAAGTAAGGACGAGACATTATATTAATTCCCACTTAATAGAAAATTTCTTAATCCCACTCAATAAACAATGAAGGGACATAATAAGAATGTCGACATGTAGGATTAATATGTTGTTTGGATTTGGTGAAGCATGAGGAAATTTAGAGTTCTAATGAGAAGATTATTATTATTTTTTTTTCTTTTCTTTTCCGTAGTGTATAAGTCTCAATTGGAAAATATAATTTAGATGATACAAACGTGCATTTGAATGTCAAGGCATATGCATACAATTTTATGTGGAAATTAGATAAACTTTTCAAGTTTTCAAGATTCTATAAAAAAAATTCAAACAACCAATTTTCAACTATGTTAGAATCTGAAGATCATGGTTTATAGTTAATGTGCTTTTGTTTTTTTGCATGCACTATGATAAGCATAGACAATTTTCACATGAAAGTGCACTTACATATGCAAAAGAAAGCAAGGTAATTTATTGCTTGTCCCGCACCGGGCAAGGACCCAGAGGGGCTTGCGCTTCCTAGTGCAAGGACCCGGAGGGGCTTGCACTTCCTAGTGCAAGGACCCGACAAGGGGCTCGACTGATAAGGAGAGGATGCGGAGCACGCTCGACCAACGCCCAAGTGAAATTATAATTAGTGTAAACATATAAAATTAATAGTTCAATGGATAACAAGTTAGGACAATGTTTTGAGTAATCATCTAGTGAGTTCATGATAGTTCTATTTTATTTTAGCCCTTAGTTAAAATGACTTATGGTTTCTTAGATAAATGAAAATATTACCATAATTTTAATCTCATTTTATAATCCTATGACCCTTAAAGGGTAGTCTTGATAGTCTTGTGTTGTGTTGTAGTAAGAAAATAGGTATAATAGAAGTTTTTGATAATTTTGTGAATCACTAGGTTGTGTTTATGGTATCACTAAAGTAGTATGTGGTGGTTTTGAACATGATTATAAAGTATAGATATGTGATGAGAGATCTTGCCAATTTTCTACATTAGTTTTGATGTAAAATGATTTTAATATATGGAAAATATAATATATTGTTTTGTTACTATTTTAATACACTTGAATGCAAATGTTAATGACATGAAGAAAAATTGGTTGTGATTTTTTATAAAATTTTAGAATCAAGAACAAGCTATAAGGGAGAATAAATGATGGCATGTAACACTTCACGTTCTTTCTTGCTCTCCTTCTACAATTACATCCATGGTCTTCGCCCAATTCTCATTGGGTAAGCCTCTCAAATCCTATTGCTTAGCTCATTCTTAGACATAATGAATTAGGGTGCAAATTAAGCTTACGCAAAATAGTGGTATTTGGCTTGAATAGGCAATACTTTTTTGCTAACATATTATGTTTTTAGTGCTTAGTACTCATAAAGGTTCAAAGTTACTAGCTAAGAGTAAAGCAAAAATTTATTTATGATTAGACTATCTTTTGTTGTCATTTACCTATAGTTATGTTGAAAATATTGAAAAGTTTTTTGTGAATATGTTTTTATAAACTTTGAAATATTATATATTTGTTTTAATTTACAATAACAAATTCACAACTAATTTATAGATGATTATTAATAATTTATTTTGAAACATGATGCTTTTTAGTTACATAAACCTAATACATTTTCTTTTCATATATTCTCCTTTTCAATAATGTAACTAAATATATATATTATTTTAATTTAATAATTAACCAAATTATATTATATTATCCCATCCATACACCATTAATTTTACAATATTTATTAAATATATTTTAATTAAAAAATTATTATATTCTTTTTATTATTTATAAATATTTTAATTTTCATATAATTTAAATCATATTTTATTACTTATTTTAATTTTCACATCATTTAATTTTATTTATTATTATTAATACATATATGACTTTAATAATTATCTCTTTAATTTTTTTAATTTCTTTCACTAAGCGGAAAAATAACTTTCGTTCATGCTTTTTTATTATATTTTAATTTTCACATCATTTAATTAATTTTTTTATTATTATTAAATAAATCATCATCATATATTACTTTAATAATTATCTCCTTAATTTTTAATTTCTTTCTTATTTCTTATTTACAATGGTATATAACTAAGTGGAAAAAGAACTTCTCATTCATGCTCCTTTATTATATGATTGATTTCTAAACTCACCTTTTTATACAAACTTTAAAAAAAATTAAAATAATATAAATGGTATATTTATATTTAAGTGTAACAAAATGTTTAATATTAATTATTTAAGCATAAGCTCACAACTTTCTCTTAATATATTAATGTATACAATACCACGACCTCCACACTACTTTTTATCACAGATTTTATTTATTTTTTACAAATTAATAAATAATTTTTACATTTGTATTGAAGTGTAACTACCAGTTCAATTTTGATCATTCAAACATGACCCCACCCCAACATGGTTTCACTAAATTTTTGGTTCTTTGAATTCTTAATATGTTTTTCTTGAAAAGATTGTACATGTCTGTAAAATGTTATAATTCTCTTAAAAGTTTGTCAAATTCTCTTAAAAGTTTATTTTGACAGATTGGAAGTGATAAATATTACATGGTTTATAGGTTGTACAAAGTTATAATGTCTGAACTTGTGCTAGAATACGAAGAAATTTTTTTTATTAGATGAAGAACTGTCTATAAACTTTATATATATATAAAAGACGGTATATATATTTTTATTTAATATTTATTTAAAAAAGAAAATATAGGAAGCCTCAACACATTGCAAGAAATGAGTATTATATTGACCTCATAAAATGAACTAACTTTAAAAGATTAGCCAAGTGGCTTATTTGTTAATTGGTGAATATATGCATTGCCATTGTATTGCAAACATAAACCTAAATCAATTTAATAAGGTTATAAATTTGCTTTGAAAATAGTGGAAATTGTGGTATGATTTTTGTAAAATTTGTTAGAATTAATGGAGAATAGGCTCTTCTTGTTACATAGTTGTGATTTTCTTTTTCATGGTTATTTAGTTCCTATTCTTCGGGGATATGATTTGTTGTCTCTAACAAATTGTATCTATTTAATATTGGAGATTAATGTGAACCCAATGGGGCGTTTTGCTTGAGGTAGCTTCTAGAGATCCGCACCTGTGAGCTCCTCTTGTTTGATTAATTATTTCATTTCTTCCCTACGCTACTCTTGACATGGTATCAAAGCCGCAGGATTGGCGATCCCGTATGTTGAGTGAAGGGTGCGACTGAGGCGAAATCGTCACGCAGTTTGGGTGGAAAAACGCGACGATCACACTGTGGCACTTCCCCCATATTTCAATTTGAAAACTTGGCGCGACATCGCGACTCCGTCCTGAATATCTGCGAAGAGCTTCGCGCCTCCCTAGTGGATAAGGGCGCGGATCGTCGTAGAGACACAAAAAAAAGAGCTATTTTTTGTGGTCAGTTGCGTATGCGTGTCGCCGAGGAGGAGTTGGTGGCGCTGTGGCTGTTGGATGCTGAGGTGACATGAAGGAGGTCCGGATCGCCAAGTAGAACCGCTGAGGAGGTGAGGAGGTCAAGATCACGGAAGAAGCCGACTGCGTGTCACACTGGTGAGGACTTCCACGGAGGCTACATGGAGGAGTCGCCCGCCAAGGGATTGCGTGAATCACTATCTGGTTGAGGGATTGGCGTGGATGACAGGATTCGAACCAGCGCGGGCCAGTAGAATAGAGGAGGCTGGACTTGCCTAGAAGCCGCGAGGAGGAGGTTGGTTTTTGTTCTTTGCTTGTCGGCTGTGAGGAGATTACCATCCTCGGAGTAGCGTGAGATCCGCGCAACAGAAATACGATCCAAGCCTGCGCAATCTGAGGAAATTCATGGAGTGTTGCTGCTGCCTCCGCATGGAGGAGAATTGTGTGAGAAGGATCGTGTGTTTTTTTTTTGGATTTGGCGCGTGGATCTGTGAACCTTGTGAACCTTCTGATTTGCTCCCTATCACGACAAGGGAAGAAACAACAACTGGATTCGGTGAGATCTGAAGGCAACGGATTCAGTGAGCGTGAATTCCGTGGAGGCGTGCAGAGGATATGAGATCCTGAATGTTCGTTGCTGATGAACCTGTGTTGAATTAAAGCGATCTTCCGTTTTAATATATGTTGAGGTGGTCCCTTGCAACAAGAAAGTTTGAATAATTATCGCTCAAATAATTAAGTTTTTTTTAATTGAAGTTTTTTTTTTCAAAGCTTTAATTAAAATTTTTGGAGTTCTTTTAATTGAAGGGCTCTCATTATTTGAAGAGATTATTATATGATATTAAGGGGGCGTTTTTTTTTTTAAGGAATTTGGGGTCAACATTTTTTTTTAAAGAAGATCTGGGGTTTTCTTTAAATTATTGAAGGTTTTATTCATTCAAGATGAATAATCAAATTGTTGAAGCTTATCTCAATGAGAGTAATAAGCTTGATGGTTCCAATTACACCAATTGGAAGTTTAAGCTCCAAACTCTGCTTGAGGGACAAAATGCCTATGGCATTGCAGTGATGAGGTCAAGCCGACTACTGCAACTAGTGGATCGAATACAGCTATTCAAGACTAGGAGAAAAGGGAGATGAAGGCAAAGGTTCTCCTCAAGTTATCAGTCAAAGATTGCATTATCCCTCACATTCGCGAGTGCAAGACAACGAATGACATATGGACGATTCTCAAAGAAATGTATGAGATCAAGAACACCAGTCGAACTTTGTACCTCAGGAAGAAGATTCTATCCATCAAGATGGAGGAGAATGAGTCTGTTTCTTCATTCATATCCCAAATAAAGGAGGTTAAAGATAAATTAATTGATATCAGTTAGACTATGGCGAATGATGGTCTGGCGACGATTACCATGAATAGCATGATAGATGATTATCAGATGTTTATAACGGGATTGAATGCAAGAGAAAAGCCTCCAGGCTTTGAAGAGCTTATCGGGATCCTGCTACAAGAAGAAGAAAGGAGGTTGTCCCTCAAACCTCAAAATCCAGATCTTGCATTAATGACCAAGTTCAAGCCGAAGGGGAAAGCAGTGGTTGATCACAAGAAATACAACATATCATGAAAAAGGACACCACAAGGTATGACCTCGCATAAACATGACTCTGCTCTTAAATGTTTTTATTGTGGTAAGATAGACCATATTGCTAAATTTTGCCATAAGAAAAAGGCAGATGGGGAGAGGTACAAGTAGAGAAGACATGCAAGTCATTTGGCTGATGCAGATCAGAACCGAGATGTCAGATTATTTATGGCTGAGACTGCACTAGCCACTGAGGAGCATGAATCAGATATTTGGTTCGTAGATTTTGGAGTCTCCTCACATATGACAGGTAAAAAGCAATGGTTCAGAAATTTTAGAGAATCCAACACTGGAGTAAAAGTATCCTTGGAGATAATAAAGGGTAGGAGATCAAGGGACATGGAGATGTCCTTGTCACTCTGCCAGATGGAAAGATCAGGAATATATATGATGTGTGGTATGTACCTGGTATTAAGAAGAACCTGATTTCCGTATCAAAAATTACAGATCAGGATCTCAAGGTAGAATTCTTTAAATCTTATTGTATTATTAAAGACTTGTTGGACCAGATGTAGCCTATTGCTGCAGGTGTTCATATAGGAGGACTCTACAAACTGGATGTGAAGAGTACACCACAACAAGCATTAATGTCATCAGATAAGTCTGCTGAAAATTTGTGGCATCAGCAACTTGGGCACATCAATTTCAGTGACCTTCTTTTGTTGCAGAACAAAGGTATGATAGATGGTCTTCCTGTTTTGAAAAAGTTGCATATTGATTTTGAAGCATGTGCGTTCGGTAAACAATATAGAGATGAATTTCGTGTTGTTAAAGATAGGAAACATAGGGATACACTCGAACTTGTACACACTGATTTATGTGGGCCTATGTAGACAAGATCGTTAGGTGGGGCCTACTATTTTCTAATCTTTGTTGATGATTTTACAAGATTCACATGGGTGTATTTTCTTAGACAAAAGAGTCATGCCTTTGAGTATATCAAACAGTTCAGGAACATGATTGAAAGCATACAGGAAAGTTCATCAGGTTTCTTCGATCAAACCAAGGCGGAGAATTCAAGAAAGGGGATTTCATCAAACATTGCAAAGAGCATGGGATACAACAGCAGTTTACAACACCTTACACTCCTCAGCAGAATGGAGTAGCTGAGAGGAAAAACAAAACATTGGTGGAGTGTGCTCGCAATATGTTGAAAGGTAAGAATCTAACTAATGGTTTTTGGGCAGAAGCTGTCAATACTACAGTATATTTGAAGAATAGGAGTCCCACTAAAAGTCTTGATTATAAAACTCCTTTTGAAGCGTTGTTTGGCTTCAAGCCTGTAGTAAGTCATCTTAGAGTATTTGGTTGTAAAGATTTTGCGAATGTCCCCAAAGAAAACAGGAAGAAGTTAGATTCAAAGGCCATTAAATGTATCTTCATTAGATACTGCAGTGAGTATAAGGCTTATAAGTTGTTTGATCCTTCTACTCACAAGGTATTTGTTAGTAGAGACGTAGTATTCCATGAACAGGTTGATGATGGAAATCCTGTTCAAGATAATGAAGAATGGCATGTACCCTTACTTTCAGATGAGAATGTTGAAACAGGGATCAGTCAACAACAACAGTAGCAACAACAACAACAACAACAACAACATCAGCAGGATAAAGAGGAGGGAATTGAGTTCAGTCCACAAAGAGAAGAAAATAACAGAATAGTTGATACCCCACCACTCGGGAGATCTAGCAGCCCGAAACAATTACCAGCTCGGTATAGGGATTGTGCGCTCATGACTGGTATGTTAAACATTGCAGAACCTTCTAATTTTCATGAAGCTAGTAAGAGTTCTGAATGGAAGGAAGCAATGAAAGAGGAATATGAATCTATTATTAAGAATAATACTTGGGATCTAGTAAAGCTTCCTCATGGTAAACAACCCATAGGTTGCAGATGGTTATTTAAGTTGAAATTTAAAGCAGATGGGTCTATTGATAAGTATAAATCAAGATTGGTTGCAAAGGGGTATTCCCAAAAAGAAGGTATTGACTTTGAGGAAACATTTGCCCTTGTTGCAAAATTAAATACTATTAGAATGATCATTGCTTTAGCCACTAAGCATCGTTGGAAATACATCAATTAGATGTTAAATATGCTTTCTTAAATGGTGATTTAAAAGAAGAAGTATACTTAGTGCAGCCTGAGGGGTTTGTTAAGAAGGGAGAAGAACATTTAGTCTGTAGACTAAAGAAAGCTTTATATGGTTTAAAACAGGCTCCTAGATCCTGGTATGACAAAATTGATTCATTTTTCCCCATGCATGGTTATAAACGGAGCAAAAATGATCCTAATTTGTATATTGTGTTTAATGATGAGGGGCATATAGTTTTGATTTCTTTATATGTAGATGCTCTAATCATGATAGGAAGTGCAGACAAACTCATTGAAGAAATCAAGTAGCAGTTATCACATAAATTTGAGATGAAGGACCTTGGAGAAATGCATTACTGTTTGGGTCTAGAAGTTTGGAGAGATTCGAGCCAAACTTTCTTGTTGCAGGATAAGTATGCTAAGAGTTTATTGGCTAAATTTAAAATGGATTAGTGCAAGGCTGCATTTGTGCCTTTACAGCAGAACAACAAACTTTAGGTGAATGATGGTTCGAAATATGCAGGTGCAACATTGTACAAACAATTGGTTGGTAGCCTTATTTATTTGACTACAATGAGACCAAATCTAGCATGCAATGAGTGTTTTGAGTCAGTTCATGACTCAACCTCATGAGAACCATTGGCTTGTAGCAAAACGAGTACTGAGGTATCTGCAAGGAACTTCGGACTTTGGTATTTTGTATTCTGATTCATTTGATGTTAGCTTGACATGTTATACAAACTCTGATTGGGCAGGAAATTTAGATGATAGAAGATCAATTACAGGTTTCACCTTTAGCATTGGATCCGGGGTCATCTCTTGGTGCAACAAGAAGCAACATATTGTAGCCTTATCCTTAGCAGAAGAAAAATATCAAGCTATGTGTGCAGCAACATGTGAGGCGGTTTGGTTGCACAAACTTCTCCAAGATGCAGAAGAAGAACAGATAGAAGCTACGATTATCAATTGCGATAATCAAAGTTCCATCAAACTGACTTACAATCTTGTGTTTCATAAAAACACTAAGCACATAGACACTCAATTTCATTTTGTTAGGGAAAAGGTGCAGTGCAAAGAGATTTGTGTTGAATATTGTAATTCTTGTGATAATATGGCTGATATATTTACTAGGCCTCCGGGAATACTGAAGTTTGAGTTGTTTAGGGACATATTAGGTGTGTTTAAGAACCCCTTCTCCATTAAAGGGGAGTGTTAGAATTAATGGAGAATAGGCTCTTCTTGTTATGTAGTTGTGATTTTCCTTTTCATAGTTATTCAGTTTTTATTATTTAGGGATATGATTTGTTGTCCCTAACAAATTGTATCTATTTAATATTGGAGATTAATGTGAAGCCAGTGGGGCATTTTGCTTGAGGTAGCTCCTGGTGATCCGCACCTGTGAGCTCCTCTTGTTTGATTTATCATTTCATGTCTTCCCTGCACTACTCTTAACAAAATATGGCAAATTTTTTAGGAAATCTGGGTTTCAACTGTCAAATTTCAAGATTTTGGATACCTAAAGGTTTTGATAGTTCTAAATCCACTTCCACCATCAAAAAAATAATTCAAACTCTTATAACAACTTATTCTTAAATCATGGAACTAAGTAAATAAATTTTTAAACAGACCTGAAAGACATGTCACAACGTACTATATTTCTTACGTCCCAAGCATATGGAATGGTTATATGATCTTCTGATATGTGACACCTGATAAAAATTGAAGAGAACAAAAAGTGGCGCAAAGGACTTGCTCTTCTCAGTATTACCAATCAGTAAAATAAGATTACATTAGAAACATTAGTCATAAATGACTTGAGTTAAACTCGACTTAAACTAGACTCAGTGAAACTAAACAAAGATACTTAGAAGGACGGTTTTGACACTTAATAAGTAATTGGGATTAGATTCTCCAACCACACCAGGCATGTGGTATCTTGATGATGAGATCGAGCCTCATGAACTCTACCTATCATTTAAAATAAATCATAATCATTCTCTATTTTGTCTCAAGCAAACATTTTGTTGTGTTCACCTCCTCTGGTAGGATTTCATTTTATGGTTCAAGGGAATGTTCCATTACGCTGTACCGATTAAATCCACGTGATGTTTCACATCCTCGTACACCTGTTGTTGAAGCCTGCTAATAAATTCATTTCCATTGTTGCAGTTTTTTGTACGCAAAACCTCCAACTTCTCTTCATTGCAAACTCGGTTTTCAACTCCTGCCTCTTTGGTCTGGATTCAAACCATTTGCACCAAGAGCGTGACTTGATGTACCAGACTTAAAATGGGAGCTTACAGGAATAGGATGCTTACCTTCAGTGAGACTTTTAAACAAAGAATATGGCAAACTGAGGTAATCTATCATCGAAATGAAAATCTTCACCCCCATCTCAAATCGGAGCCACAACGCATGCGATGCTTGAAGGCCCGTTAGTCCATCTCACAACATGGACAAATCTGGCTTTAAAACATGTGCTACAACCTCTGGTGGATTTCAAGCTAACATTGTAAAGAAGTTTAAAAAAATTGACTGAGTCATTTTGAGATGCAAAAATTGCTATTACTATTTGGTTGTGGTCGTTGTTTTTCAACAATATTGGAAGGACCAGAACGCAGATTTCCATGAACTCCTTATAAAGAATTTTTGCCATCAGTGACTACATTCAGGGACGAGCATAAGATGCTTGGATTGGTCGCTATTGTAAACTATTGTTCTTGGATTGGATTGTGAAAGATTCTATGAATGCAAGTTTTAATATTGCACAGGGACTATGTTCCTATTCAGCTATCCAACTCGTTTAAAATATTCTAGACTACGAATGTGCCAACCCCATTTACATGTAAGGATAAGAAAAGGCTATAGTTTCCATACAAGGATATCCTTGCTCACACAATCAATGTCCCAACATAATAAACACCAAGTAAAATTGGTTGGTTAGAGCATGTGCAACCATAAAATAATCACTAACAACCAAAAGCAGGTTTAAGCTCACGTTGGTTTTAAAAACAAACCAAAGGCAGGTTTAAGGTTACATTGGTTTTAAAAACAAGTGCATTAAGTGCTTCCACGCAAATCAAATTCTCATGCCATACAAACCGTCTGATCACAAAGAAGCCCAAATGTAACTAATTTCATGAGTTGCAGTAGGCGCATTCACTATTTCATATATGCTTAGAGTATTTGGGCATTTAGTAATTTATTCATTGGTCAACATTCATCATAAACTTGAAATAGATTTTTCATTCATAGAAATGTATTTTTCCATTTGATGAATGGGCTTCCCTTCATATATATCAATCAATTCTCTATCTATTATATTTAAAATAGATTTCTAATGTTGAATGGAGTTAGAGAGCAAGGGTTTTGCCTAGTCAATGATACCTGGACTAGCAAAGTGACCCACAAATTTCCTCTAGGCAAATTTTATTTATTTCCTATGTATTGACTTAGAAAAGAATTTTCCAAAGTTAATTTCTAATTTGATCGCACCTTTATATTATAAAGTATTATCAACCTTTGGGAGTGCTAGGTGGGGCCCAGGTCAACTTATAAAAGGGAGACAAGGAAACTGGCGGACAAATAGATTTGGGCAGCATACTTGTGTGGGTTCTCATCATTTGTAGTCAGGGTTCTCGGCTCCAGGGAATCATTTCTAGTGTTGAAGGGTAGAAGAAAAGAGGCCATACAACCCTCAAATTTTCTATTCAAGCATTACTGTGGGCAGGCCGAGTTTCTTAATGCAAGAGGACCACACAGAGGGTCGTAAGGATCCGTACAACGCTCATGTATAGAGGTCCAAGCACATGCGAAGAAGGTTGAGAGGGAAATGCACAGTTCAGGAAAGGTGCAAAAGGTTTTTCAAGGGTTGTTGAGTGAAGGAGAAGTTTCTCCCCCGTCATTGTAATTTTCAGAAAGAGCAATTGTTGAAGAAGAAATAAGAACACACACGTTGCAGGCTTTCCCTGGTTGGGGTTTCCTAGGTATCTCTAGTGTCATTGTGTTTTTATAGTGTTATTGTTTTCAGATTTTATCTTTCGTTGTGCATACTAGGTTAGAATACTCATTATGTTTAGTGAATGTATTTGAAGGTTTCAGTTTTAGTTTCTTTCATTGCTGCCAACTCACTAAATTATTTCTTGGGTGTATTGTAACTAACATCCAAGAATTGTACCATGGATCCTTTCACAAATTGAAATCCATGCTGCGATGTAGGTAAACATGGAGGGTCATGTTGTCCTTTGAGATAATTCTAGGTTAATTAATCATGCTAGAGCATCTAAAATGTTTTGTTGTTTTAAGGTTTTTTGGATGACCAATGTTATGAACATTTAAAGACAAGTGCTTAAACTTTAACAATGCTAAATTTAATGAAAGGGTTGTTTGTTTCTCTCTAAACAGTTAATTGATTTTAATTGAATGAATAATAGTGTTGAAAGGTTATAACTTACTAAATATTCAAACTGGGTATTTAGTTAATTATAAGACAGAGTGCAGGTAAATGTATTTAATTTTATGAAGATGGGTGTGACAATTTATTGATATAGAGGAGTTTATAATAATAGACAATTCTATAAACTAATCTCTAATTATTGATTATGACTTCACCAAGGATTTCAAATAAACTGACATTCAGTTTAATCTTACCCAAGGTTCTCCATTAAAACTTAAATACATGAAGAATAACATAATGAAATGAAAACATGAGAAGAACCCACAAAGAGACAAACTATTTGAGGCAAATCCAAAATCCTTTCATTAATTCGAAGCAAATCTTCAGTTTGATTACAATTCTGCTTTGAAAAGCTCATTCAAGGGTTCAAACCATAATAACTCGAAGGAAGATTTATTTATACAAAATATTGATTTTCTAGAAAGATCCTTTAACAAAATATAAAAATAGTACAAAAATATAGGAATCCAAAAAATGCTACGGTATTGGCACTATCTTCAAAGGAAGTTGTTGATGATCTGGTCCCCAAAATGTGCTGCCTCGCTGTCCGTCAGTTGGTGCTGAAATTTACTGAATGATTTCACCCAAGTGATCCCATCTATCTTCACTTGGTATAGAAAGATTAATTAATTTCCTATAGACTTCATCCACCTCGGTATACTTTTCAAAAGTAGGCTTATTGACAAAGATATGTTTAATTTCATGTTTGATCATTAAATCAAAATTCAAAGCTTCTAAGAAAGCCTTCCCTTTAAGATGACCTTTGATACCTGCAAAGTTAGCTTTATCAGTTGCAATTATGTAAAGCTTTTGGCAATACTCTTCCAAACTCATCAATCTGTCATTTGGTGCTACTAGTCCTGACAATCCTCTTTGGTTGAGCAAGTTGAACTTAAAATGGAACCTCTAGACAACAGTTTTCAAAGTCTGACCCTTTGTCTCCAACTAAGTCATGAGATTTTTCTTTTGCAAAACTTTCTTAATCTCAAGAATGGTTTATCCCCTGTTTGCAATATGAATTTCTTCTAATTAAGCTCTGGTTTTTTAATTGAGCACCTTAATCATATTTGTGGCCTCACTTGGTTTATCTTTAAGGACTTCTCTGACCTCTTCAATAGTTGTCTGGCATCTAGCAAGTGAACAAGAGGAACCAAACATTCGTTGTCTTGCACTCCCGTATGTGAGGGATAATGCAATCTTTGATTGATAACTTGAGGAGAACCTTTGCCTTCATCTCCCTTTTCTCCTAGTCTTGAATTGTTGTATTCGATCCGCCAGTTGCAATAGTCGGCTTGACCTCATCACCGCAATGCCATAGGCATTCTGTCCCTCAAGCAGAGTTTGGAGCTTAAACTTCCAATTGGTGTAATTGGAACCATCAAGCTTATTACTCTCATTGAGATAAGCTTCAGCAATTTGATTATTCATCTTGAATGAATAAAACCTTCAATAATTTGAAGAAAACCCCAGATCTTCTTTAAAAAAAATGCTGACCCCAAATTCCTTTAAAAAAAAAAAAAACGCCCCCTTAATATCATATAATAATCGCTTCAAATAATGAGAGCCCTTCAATTAAAAGAACTCCAAAATTTTTAATTAAAGCTTTGAAAAAAAAAACTTCAATTAAAAAAAACTTAATTATCTGAGCGATAATTATTCAAACTTTCTTGTTGCAAGGGGCCACCTCAACATATATTAAAACGGAATATCGCTTTAATTCAACATAGGTTCACCAGCAACAAACATTCATGATCTCATATCCTCTGCACGCCTCCACGGAATTCAGGCTCACTGAATCCGTTGCCTTCAGATCTCACCAAATCCGGTTGTTGTTTCTTCCCTTGCCATGATAGGGAGCAAATCAGAAGGTTCACAAGGTTCACAGATCCACGCCAATTCCAAAAAAAAAACACACAATCCTTCTCACGCAATTCTCCTCCATGCGGAGGTAGCAGTAGCACTCCATGAATTTCCTTAGATTGCGCAGGCCTGGATCGTATTTTTGTTGCGTGGATCTCACGCTGCTCCGAGGATGGTAATCTCCTCACGGCCGACAACTCCTGTATAACTTTAGTTAAATCACTTGTAGTTGATGTAGACTCTGTCGTTGACGATGTCTATTCCCCTGCTGTCCCTGCTACTGTGATTGGTATAGTTGTGATTGGAGCTATGGACACTTGTGTATATTGTTCCTTTTCCTTGAGCAAAGTTTCTATTTGTTCCTCCATCTTCTTTATTTGTATATTTTGTTCAATGATTAGTTTGAGAATTTCTTCTTTGTGTTGCTCACTTTCTTCAATCTCCTTGGTTTGGGTATCCTCTGTAGAAGGTAATTGAGTTGCTTCCTTAATGTTGTGATGTATGCATTCTTCTTCTTGATGACGTCCTCTACAGCTTTAACTTTATTACGATCATATCCGATCTTGATCACTAAATCTTCTAATGATTTGACCCTATTATCCTTTGCCAAGGAGGATATCTTCTCTATCTTCAACTGTGACTACACATTTGAAAGAGTTGTTCTCACCTTTGACAGTGCCATGGCAGTGTTAGTCACGGTAGAGAAAAGCCTCTCCCCAGACTGTCTATGCATGTCCATTTGGTCAATAGGATGTATTTGATTCACATCAAAAGAAAACATGGTTTTCTTATAGTCTGAAGAAGCCTTTGGAAAATGCACTTGAGCCTATAAGAATGCCATTTGCATCCTTCCCTTTTCACTGTCAAATGTTTTCAACAAGCTATGCTGTGAAGTAGATGTCTGATTCCAAAATTGAGCATAGACATTGGCCTTCAGAGATTCATTCTTTTGCTTAATTTCAAGAAAATTAGGGAAACTGTTTGGTTCCTCTTATTCACTTGCTCCTGTTGACTATGTAATTTCTGATAAATTATGTGAAACTGAAGAGGAAGATAGAGTCTTAAGGACAATTTCCTCTGATCCTGTAGAAATCTGCGAATCATCCAGATTAATAACAATGGGCTCTTTCTGACCTTGAATAGTTGTAATTTTAGAGTTAGTCTTTTGTTTCTTATGATAAATGAGAAACTCCTTTGCAGTCTTTGCTGAAGATGATTATTCTTCTCTCAACCTCTTTTCCTGCTTGCTTTGAGAAGTGGGAGTCTGGAGGGTAGATGGAGGTAAAATTTTCTCTTCTGCTTCTTGAAGTGTGTTCTCCTCCCATTGTTCTTGATTCCTATATTTCTCAATCTTTGGTCTTGGAGTGTGATTATAAGGTGTAGTTTTAAGTTCCACCCTTAAATTAGAGATTGTGTTGAATGGGTCATAAGACCAGGTAAAAATTGGTTGAAATCCCATCTACTTCAATTCATGTTGCTCTGGTATTACAAATAAAGGGTCCCACTTGGGACTTGGTCTTGAACGGAGATTTCCTTTTCCATGAAACAATATGTAGCTCGTCCAAGTTGATCATTTTCCTTATATATTCCAGAGAGAAAATTCTCATTGGAACATATTTAGACAATTTGTATGGAGCTGGCTCACAACGATATACCCTAATCTTTGAGTAATTCTAATAAAGATACCAGTCTCTAGTCTTAGCTTGGTCACTTAGGTGCAGGATTCTTTTTATCTATGGGCTGATTCTTGGCTCACTCCAGCTGCTAAGAATCTGTGTAATTGGATAAATGAAACAATCAATGAAATCTGAAAATTTAAACTCGGTTGAGTTTCTCCTGACCAATGAGGTCCATTACGTAACTGATTGATTTATTTGCTGATCATCCTGCTTGTGTAAGATTATTGGTAGCATGTTTCCTTGTTGAAAAAGGACCATATGAACTAGCACAAAAGAATAATTGAATACATCCTCAGTAGTGATTTTTATCAATTGTTCATGCATATTTTCAGCCAAAAATTGACTGTAATTATACATGAATGCTCGCTTGTGTTCTTTGGAGAAGATGGATAGATAACCCAGGATATGTTCATCTACCCATTGGTATGTCTAGTAACCTAACAAACAAGAAACTAGAGAGATAATGTGTTTATCTCTTTCTGGGAACATTGAGGCTCGATATGGAGGGTTCTTTTTGGGAAGCTCAACATCTTCTAGAAGAAAGATCTCAAAAATTTGAGCTCTTTGGGGGAATGTAAGCTTATGGTATAGATCCATGAGGACATCAGCAAAAAAATGGCCAAGGGAATCATTCTCAGGAATCAAAAGCATTTTTTTATGGTTTTAGGTGTGATAGATATCAGAATCTCTCCATTTTGAGCTACCATAGTTCTCTGCAGGGGATTATACCTAGCCTGACACCACATAACTAAATCAGGGAATGGATGAGTTTGAGGAAACATGGGCAATAGTGATTCCCATAGGTTAATTCCATCCTCTGAGTCCTGATAGGTCTATTTTAACCAATGGTGTAATTCGAAAATATCGAATTCGCACTATGTGTCCACAATTTTAAAAAATTGGTCAGCTAAGGGGATGTGGTCAAGATCTAGGGTATTAGAGGCATTTGGATTTTCCTGAGTTGGGGTTTTGCTACCAGAGAGTTGGTCCTTTCTTTTTGGTGCCATACTCTAATAGATGAGGAAGAAGAGTAACATGATGTTGATGAAATGGGTACCTGAGCAGAGAGCAGTCGCTGTAAAAAACTGGTGAGTGCACTGTCAGCTTGAAATATAGGTGCAATTTGTGACATAATTTAACCAAAGCCAAGCTTAAAAACCTGCAATTCAAATAGTGGAAATGAAAACAAGGGAGTCATGTGAAAGGGATGGAGGGTTTATTTATAACAGTGTAGCGATTACCGTTAAGATCACACTATTATCCTACGAGATTGGTGTGCATTAATGGACAACGGGAGGTTGGTAACGGGTAGGAGGAATGGGTATGAGTGTAACAGATAGGAGAAGGGGTAGGGATACGTGGATGAAAACGATTAGTGGGAGGAAGGCACAGGAAACAACGATAGCCGTTGGTGGAGTGACGTATAGATGAGATGGGATGAGTGGATTTTGGAGGGGGGGTAGTGGTAAATGGTCTTGCAGGGCGAGGGTGGGGGGGGTGTGCAAATGAGGTGACACGTTGCAATGGGGCTGCCAAAAAGGAAACCACCTTTCGTAGCTCCTTCCCCCCCTCCCCCCCTGTCATTAATGTGAAACAGTAGAAGGGGTGCAAAATGGCTTCCCCGCCATTGATCTAGGCAGTGAAGAGGATCACCGTTGAAAAGTATCCACTTCATAACGCTTCACGAAAAAATGTTTTTTTCGTTTTATGAATTTAATCTAAACTTTATAAAGCTTTGGTTATAAAATATTAATCACCTATAAAAGGTAATTAACCCTAATCAAAGAAAAAATTATCTATGAATTGGCGCATTTGATCTAGCGCCCATTTATTTTCCCTAATCCTATTCTAACCCTATTCTAATATATCATTTGGCCATGTTTTGAGCATATCATGCCAAATTTTATTCTATTTTATCCTATCTAATCATGTTCTACCAAGATTAAACAATTTGGTGAACTTATTCACTAATCTAGAGACATAAATTTAAATGATTTGATCATGGTTAAGCTATATGATTCAAATCAAAACATCAGGCTGTGGCATTTTAAACAAGCTGCACAGAAAACCCTAGTTTATTTGCAATGTAATTTTACTCTTTTCTAGTGGCATTTAAATTTGCTCACTTTATACAAAAATTTTCTTTTGATGGGGTTTCATTTCATCATTTTTTTATATTTCATTT
Source organism: Pinus taeda (assembly GCA_000404065.3). Classification (NCBI taxonomy): domain Eukaryota; kingdom Viridiplantae; phylum Streptophyta; class Pinopsida; order Pinales; family Pinaceae; genus Pinus; species Pinus taeda. The sequence continues at coordinate 49,863 of APFE030865479.1, read as the reverse complement.
TAATTTTTTATTCTATTTGTTATATCCTCTTTTATAAACAAAAACTAACTTATCAAAACCAAATATGTTACAACATCGGCTCCAAGTGGGGACTGCTTCCTCCTGCAGGATGCAAAGAACTTGCAGATCCATGTACCTTCTCCTTGGGCTAATGGAGTCTTTGTTGAAAAGAATTACACACTGCATGTAAAATAAAACACGTTGGTGATGTAAAAATCATGAGTGAATGAGGAACTCCTCAATATATTTTTTTCCCATGGAAAAATCGTAATTTTATTCATATTGAGTAAAATTACATGTTGTAGATGTTGAAACAGCACATGCTTTATCAAAACTTGTCCTGTTGGAAACAGGATCTAAAAGAAAACTGTCTATCTATACTTTGCTACCTTTCTTCTTTTTCACTTTCCGCCAACCATCATTGTTTGGCGTGGCTGTTACAATAGACATTTGTGCTTCGTTTGTGGCAGCCATGATTTCTTTTTAAGAATCTAAGCTTTTTGTAGAGTGGGCTTGTTTGCTTCCACCAATTTCTTGCCCTGTGATGCAATTCTCACTTTGCTGTTGTGGATTGGTTGTCTTTAGAACTATTGCTGATTCCATCTGATTTCCATCATTCAGTGGATTGTGTGGAATGCTTTTTTCGCTAAGTTTTGGGTTGTTTCCTAGATATTCTGCTTGTTGAAATATGTTGGTAGTTTCTGTGTTTTTTTCCTCTTCTATGTCCTCTGTCCATGTGGCTAAAAACTGCCATCCTTTCGGCTTTGGTGGCTGTCTTCTTTTCCTGTCTTTTTTGTTTTGTGGGCACACACTTTGAAGATGACTTGTTTGGCGACATATGCAGCATCTGAAGGCAGTGTTTTCTAGTCCAGTGGTTGGGCCCATTGCTTTTCGTTGTGGAGTAGGAGGATGTGGCCTGGTAATCCTTGACTGAGGTCAACCTCCACACAATTCCTGGCAAATGTATAGATATCCTTGGAAAGGCGCTCATTGTCTATTTTTAAGATTTTTCCCAAGGTGTTGCCAATGCCTTCTAAAACTCTGATGTGCCAAAAGTGCAGAGGTAAGTTGTATATCTTTACCCACACTGGCATTTTTGAGACCACCATGGTGTTTGGGTCAAATTCCAGAAACCAAGATGTCATAAAAAGGCCAGCATTCCCCCAGAACCATGGTCCCTCGTTCACTACGTATTCCTTGTCATTTACTGTGTCGAATTTGACAATAAAAAAACCTTTTGAACAGAGGTGGATATCACAGTTTTCTATCCATATGGAGTAAATCCATCGATGAAGAGCTTCTGGTTTGGGCCAAAAACCATTAAACACTGCTTTAGATAAATAATCAGCATGAATTTCATTTACCTCGGGGATAACAATTGTTAATGCAGGGTTCTGATTTGTCTGCTCGACGATGTAGGCACCAGGGGTTGTAGCTTATTGTTCTATTTGTGCTGGAGATTCCTTCTTCCCTTTTACTATTAATGTAGGGTTCTGATTTGTCTGCTCGACGATGTAGGCACTAGGGGTTGTAGCTTATTGTTCTGTTTGTGCTCGAGATTCCTTCTTCCTTTTTACTGCCTCCTTGAAGGAAACAGGTCCTTTTGAGCTAGTGCCAAAGCAGCCTTCTCAGAGTCTTGTGCTAAGGCAGATGGTTGAATTGTTGCCTATGTCGTATTCTTTTAGTTTGTGCTCCTCCTAAAATACTTTTCCTATGCAGATCAAGAGTTGTTTGCATGGTGGGATTCCTATCCTGTCTTGTATCCTATGCTTGAGTGTTTTTATCTCCTCCCATCTCCCTTTCTTGAAACATATTGTGTTTCCTTCCATGGTTCTGATAAAGAGGGTACTTTGTTTACCTTCGTTCATTTCAGGCATAGCCGCTTCAGGATCCAAAGTTTGGGTGTTTGCATGTTCCTACACAATCGTCACATCTCCCTATTGCCGGATCTAATCTACGATCTGGGGCAGTGTTCCAGGGCGTAGAGAAGACTTTTTGTGAGTAGGCCCCCAGATCTAGGTTTAGTGTGGTCTGTTCTGTTATTGAGTGCCAAATCTATTGGATCATTGGCAGATATGAAGTTAATAGACCTTTTCGGATCCCTTGCATTTTCAAGAAGCACTTGTTCTGGGGTATGGTGTCGGATCCCCCAGAAATTGTTTAGCTCCGGTGTCCTTAGGTAGTTCACATAATAGGCTCTGCCCTTATGGGTTGCATCAGTCTGATATGCACCATCAGTTGCATGATCCTCCTTTGATGTGTTCTATTTTTGTACAGTTCCTATACTAGATCCAGGTGTATCCTCCATCATGGACTTGGTAGTTCGGGATCAGAACCAGCTGGTTGGGGAGACTAACTCCTCTGCGAGTTTGATGGCAAGACAAGTTGTGGAATAGAGCAAGTGCTCTGTTGGCTCTTTTAGCTTATTCCAGTCGAACTTTGCAGTAGATACGTTTGCTAGCATCTTTGTTCCCTCTTCCAAGATCTCAGAATCACTGCTCCGCCTCCCTCAGTTGATCTGCCATATCAGTGTAGCGTGGCTTGATTGCCAAATCCAGTGCAGAGGGCCAGACTGCCAGATCCAGTGCTAGGCTGCTAGATCTAGCATTGTGGAAACTAGATCCAGTGTTCTGAGTGCCAATAATCCCTTGATCTTGGGGATGGCACTAAGCAAAATCGATGACTGCAATAATCCTAACCATCTCTTTCGTGTGCACATTATTTCTTGCATACCCATTGCTCGTCAGGTCACTCAGGTGTTCGTTGCTGCATCCCATCGCTACCTCTCGAGCTCTAAAGCTAGCGTTATTAATAAGCACATTGATTCTGTCGAGGCACTTCCAGGAATATCCCACGACCGCATCAACATCCACATCCCTCTGTCTGATATCAAGCTCCACCGTCATGGATTTAATCAGACCATTGTTTAAAAACCCAAGCCTAGTCCTCCAGCATACGCCTGCAGCTGCAGAGCAATCAAAGATAGGTCTAGGACAGGAAGGATTAATGGAAGGTAGCAACTTTTCAACTAGATCCATTCTTTCTTAGATCGCCATGTCTGAACTCTGCGGTTGTATCCGAACCCCTCAAATCAATGGAAATCGATTTAGTATGTTAGATATGTTATTTCAAGTAAGAAGTTATATCAGGAACTCCTCAATATTGAATATAATGCTTCAAGTATTTCCCATTGATAGGAAATGAGGAATATTGTCCTTCCAAGTTCCACAAGATAAAAGTATTGTTGCCTTTAACCTCTGCAATGCTAAAAGCTCTGAACCAGAGATTATCAAACTTTGCATGTTTCCCTTTATCCTTTCTCCTAGCATACCATCTTAACACTAAATCTCCTTCTTTAAAATCTCTTTCTCTAGCCTTTCTATCAAAAAGAGTTTTCATTTTGTTCTGATATTTCTGAAGCTTATAATGAACTTCATCTTTGTTTTCAGTAAGTTATATAATTTGATTTATTCTTCTGGAAAATTCATTGGGTTCTTCATTTTCTTCTTGTAAGAACCTCATGTTAGGAAAAGCTAGATGTGTAGGAAATATGGCTTCCTTTCCATAAACAAGCTAAAAAGGATATTTACTTGTTGATCTCTTTGGAGAGATCCCGCTTTCCCAAACTACATATATGAGATGGTTGTCCCAACTCTTTTTGTGGTCCCCTAATGTTTTCTTAATGACTTTAACCAAACTCTTGTTTGAGGACTCTGCTAGTCCATTTCCTTGTGGATAGTAAGGGGTAGAATGATGTAACAAAATTTGATATTTCTGACAAAATTAAATCATCTTGACACTGTTGAATGTTGTTGCATTCTCTGTAACTATTTGTTGGGGCATCCAAACCTGGACAATATATTCTCTTCAATAAATTTAATAACTACAATATCAATTGCATTTGGTAAAGTAATTTGTGGCAGTCAATATCCATCAGTGTTGGCTACTTGATGGCAGATGAATTTCCCCAATGAAATTCAATCCCCATTGTAGGAAAGGTGCTTGAACTAGTACTAAAACTAGAGGAAGTGTTGCTAATCTCTGTTTTCCAGCAAACAATTGCCATTGGGTACAACTTCTAACCTTTGCTCCTACTTGTGCAAACAATGTGTACCAATAAAATCTTGCTCTTAAAATCTTATATGCTGTAGCCCTCCAAGCATAGTGTCCTCCACAAATACCTGCATGAAATTGATCAATGACTCCTTTTGTCTCACACTTTGTCAAGCAAAGTAAAATGATGTTGAGTGGATCCTTCCAATAAGATTTGCATTGATAATATAATATATTATGGGCTTCAACTTTAGTCTTTTACATTGATTCTTTGTAAATTTAGATGGACACTCAAAATCTCTAAGAAAGTGCACAATATCAGTGTACCATTAAAATAACAAAAATTTCTCCTCAATGTGAATCGAAGTTGGTTGGATTGAAGAAGAAGGTTCTTGTGGATTCTTCTCTATTGAATATGAAGGTTCTTGTGGATTCTTCTCTGCTGGAATCAAGACTTTACAATTTGACTCAGCTAAGAGTTTAGCCAAGCATTAACCTTTTACTAATTTTGTAGTTTTGATAATAAGATCAAACTCCAATATCTTGGTAATCCATCTCCCTCTGCTTCCATCAGTATCAAGTTAAGTTAACACAACGTTAACAACACTATTAGGAACATAGGCAATAATGGAAGAGTGAAGGACATAGACTCTAAAAGCTTCTAGAGCTTGGACTAAGGAATAGGCCTGTTTTTCAATGATGTCATACTTAAGTTTAACATCTCTCATGACTTTACTAAAAAAGGCAATAGGTTGGTCATCTCCATCCTCATTCTTTTGCAAAAGAACAATAGCTAAGGTAGTTTCAGAGGCAAAGGAAAAGATGCTAAATGGTTTAGAATAGTTTGGACTGGCCAGTATGGGGGCTTCTAAAATGGCCTTTTTAATCTGATCAAAAGCATATCTTGATGGAATGGTCCATTTAACTTCATGATTCTTTCTTAACATATCAGTGATATCCTTGACCATTTCAGTATAATTAGGTAAAAACCTTCTCAAAAATTTTATTTTCCCAAGAAAAGCCTAAATTTCCTTCTTATTTCTTGGTAATGAAAGTGCTTGTATAGCTGAAACTCTTTTAGGATCAATGATTACTCCTTGGAAATAATATGGCCAAGCAATTTTTCTTCCCTGAGTGCAAACAAGGACTTTTTGGGATTAAGAGAAATCTCAAACTTCCTGCATCTGTCAAAAACTTTCCTCAGGTGTTTTAAATGTCTTTTATCAGAATTAGAAAAAATAGTCAGATCATCAAGATAAATGACAACAAATGTGTTTGTCTTACCAACAAATGCTAAGTACATAGCTCTTTGAAAGGCAGCTCCAACGTTGGTTAATCCGAAAGGCATCCTTGCATACATAAATGTACCTCAAAGAGTTGTGAATGTTGTCTTTTCTCTATCTTATGGGCTCAAGACAATCTGATTGTATCCAAAAAAACCATCTAACATATAAATTCTATTAGCAGCTGAAACTTTTTGAAGCAATTGGTCCATCTTGGGTAATGGATAATTATCTTTCAAAAAAGATTTATTCAAGTTCCTCAAATCCACACAGTCTAATTTCACCATTTTTCTTTCTTACTGGAACTAAATTAGCTACCAAATCAAAATATCTCAATGGAACCATAATATTGGCATCAAGTAACGTTTTAAGTTCTTTTTCAATGGTATGAAGAAGGACATGATTAATTCTCCTTAACTTTTGCTTAAAAGGTTTAACTTTTGGATTTAAAGGGATTTTATGCTCAATGAGAGATGTATCATATGTTTTCAACTCACTATAAGACCAAGCAAAAGCATCTTTATAAGCTTTAAGGAGAACTAAATCTTTATCTTTGACTTCCACTGGCAAGGATGCAAGATCTTAATATTTATGATTTCTTCTAAAAGTTCTAATATTACATTCTCCTATATCTTCTTCTGATGAATTTGATAATGGATTTATAGGGACATCATTTTGTTCAAACAACTTTTCAAGTGGGACTAAACCCTTAGGAATGAAATTATTGGATAACTGAATAATATTGTGATCACCAATTTTCGAGTCAAATTGAGAAGTTTGACTTTCTTTATTCGACTTATTGTTATCCTGTTGTTCTTCTTCAATTTGCAAAGCTAAAAATTCATCAATTACATGCAAAAAGGATTTTAACTGCTCATCATCATCAAATATTTGCCAACATTTAAGATTGTCAGGAATTTATGGTCTATACTTAACTTGAATTTCGTATTGGACAAGCATTTGATCAGGAATTTAAAAAGAATTGGTTGAAACAACTAAAGAATCTACATGAATATTTTCATCCCTAGGAATAGCAGTGATATTAAATAGTTGAAATAAATTATCCACTGAATCCCACACTTCATTCCTATAATATCTAAGTCTAGGATGCTTGGTTTGACAAAGATTCCTTACTTGTTTGACAATGAGTTATGAGTCACTGAATATGCTTAGATTTTGCACTTTAAGACTTTTGGCTAATTCCAATCCTAGCAGGAAGGATTCATACTCTGCAACATTATTTATCACATCAAATTCAAATTTTTAGGATTGAGCAGTATTCTCTTTGTCTGGTGAAATTAATATAATTCCAGCTCTGGCTCCCTCCTTTTAGCAAGAACCATCAAAGTATAATCTCCAAATATCAGTCTTGATGGTTTTTGGCTTGTCTACAATGTTTTCAATACTAAGTTGAGTGTTTTGTGAATTATTTGATGATAATTCAAAACATCAAAAGTCGTGATCCACTGCATAAATGGGATGATCCCTTGCTTGATCAGATTTACAAACAGTATTCATGAATCTTACTTCTTTGTATAATTTGAAATGGTCACCCCCCTATACAAGAATAGTAGCACAAGGTCCTCCTAATTTGGAACAACAGGATCTTGATAATAACATGCTAAATTTAGGAGGGATATTAGTGATCCAGGTGGATATTGGTGGACACCTGCCAAGTCCACCTGGACCCCCACCATTGTCCTTCTCAGCATTTTCAGTTTCCTTAATTGTAGCACAACTTACTATTTTTAGCAGTTTTTCGGGTCCTGAACTTCCAGAGCCGTTTTGAGGCCCTAAACGACGTTTTTTGGGGAATCCGGGGGCCAACATGGGTCCATGCAATGGACCCATGTTGCCCGTTCCAACAATGATAATGCTTGAATAGATCTTTCTAATGAGCTATTGTACGCGTCAAACGGAGATCATATGCTAAAGTTACGACCCCGGGAAGTTGATGTACCAACTTACCCCCAAACGGGGCCCACCGTTTGGCGTTTCATCTCCTAGGGTTAGGTTTTGGAATGTTAAGGGTTTTTCATTGTTTCTCAACCATAAATAGGCCTTCGAGCC
>APFE030865479.1:2435-17883 GCA_000404065.3 Pinus taeda | reverse complement strand
AGTGGCATATCACAGTGAAACACTTTCAGACACAGTCCGGAAGTACCCCACTTATGATAAGGAGATGTATTCCATTGTACAGGCCTGCCGACAATGGAAGCATTACAGTTTGGGGAAGGAAACGGTCATCCACACAGACCACCGACCTCTGCAGTTCATACAGACCCAAGGGAAATTGCAGAATGATCGCCATCAGAAGTGGTCTACATACCTGCAACAGTTTCACTTGAATATAAAGTATAAAAAGGGAAGCACCAATAATGTTGCAGATTGCCTCAGTCGACCACCGATCATGGCGCTAACCACCGTGCTCAACTCTTGTGGGCACGAGACTTCTGATTGGCCACTTCTCTACAAAAGCGACCCAGAATTCGTCCACACATACCAGACACTCTTGGAGGGTCGGCAGGTTGCAGATTTTCACCTCCAGGATGCCCTATTATGGCACCTCGGTCACCTTTGTGTTCCTTCAAGCGAGCGTGCCAAGATGATTTGGGAAGCACACTACAGTCGGGCTGCTGGGCATTTCGAGGTTGAGAAAACAGTGGCAGTACTGCAAAGTTATTTCTATTGGCCGAATCTTCTACAGGATGTTGGGAAGTACATCCGATCATGTACTGCCTATGCCATTGCCAAACCGGCCATTAAGAAGCACGGCCTCTATACCCCGTTGCCTACCCCTAGTCGACCTTGGGAATCCATCTCCACGGATTACATATCGGGCCTTCCTTCCACTAAGCATGGAAATGACTGTGTTTTTGTGGTCGTCGACAGGTTCTCGAAGATGGCCATTATGATGGCCTGCAAGAAGAATATCACAGCAGAAGTCACTGCTAAACTCTTCTTTGAACGAGTGTGGGTGCACTTTGGGGTCCCACAGTCTATCATCTCAGATCGGGACAGTCGATTTCTCAGCACATTTTGGTCCAGTCTCTGGTCAATGCTGGACACCAAACTCACGGAGTCCACAGCCTTCCATCCTCAAACTGATGGCAGACAGAGGTTGTCAATAGGATGATTGTGCACATTCTGCGCATGTATAACTCAAAGCATCCACGCACATGGGACGAGAGCCTCCCCTATGTTCAGCACAGCTACAACCGAGCTCTCCACAGCTCCACTGGCCATAGCCCTTTTCAGGTGGTTTTGGGATTCCAGCCACTATGCCCATTGATGTGGCCATGCCACTTGCAGCTACTCACATGAATTCAGCTCATGTCCAGTCCGAAACAAATAAGGCAACCAGCTTCATTGAGCACATCCAACATATTCGCCAGTAGGTCCATGAAATTCTAGAGAAATCAAATTCCAAGTACAAGCAGTGACATGATCAACATCGGGTGCCACCCAAGTTTCAGGTGGGTGACAAAGTCTGGTTGCATTTGCAAAAGGAATGCCTTACTGGAGCCTATCGGAAACTAAGACCACTTCGATATGGTCCTTACACCATTACTAAGGCTGTGGGAGACAATGCATTTGACCTCAGCATTCCCCCATTCCTTGGCCTGCATCCAGTATTCAATGTGGACCGCCTTCGGCCATACTTTCCACCATTGCTAGACACATCCGACATTACAGAACAACTCACACCCACAGAATTAAATCCAAATTGCATGAAACAAGCTGCAACTGATCAGATCATGGACACACAGATCAAGAACACTCGCCAACAGAATATCCAACTGTATCGAGTTGTCAAAGCAGGCCAACTCCTTCAGCAGGGCAAGTGGTTCACCAGGGAACAGGTTCAGCGGAAGTTTCCTCATCTCATGGGGGACCTCAATGCAATGGGGACCATTGCTTCCTAAGGGGGGAGGAATGATCCAGGTGGATATTGGTGGCCACCTGCCAAGTGCACCTGGACCCCCACCATTGTCTTTCTCCGCATTTTCAGTTTCCTTAATTGTAGCACAACTTACTATTTTTAGCAGTTTTTCGGGTCTTGAACTTCCGGAGCCGTTTTGAGGCCCTAAACGACGTTTTTGGGAATCCTGGGGCAACATGGGTCGGTGTTGCCGTTCCAACAATGATAGTTCTCGATAGATCTTTCTAATGGCTATTGTACGCGTCAAACGGAGATCATATGCTAATGTTACGACCCTGGGAAGTTGATGTACCAACTTACCCCCAAACGGGGCCCACAGTTTGGCGTTTCATCTCCTAGGGTTAGGTTTTGGAATGTTAAGGGTTTTTCATTGTTTCTCAACAATAAATAGGCCTTCGAGCCTCATTGTAAGTCAGTTCAGAGGCATGTAGCCCTCACATCTCTTCTCAGAGATAACTACCATCGCCCTAGCTAGTTTATTCATTTCTGATTGTAAGCATGTTTCAGTATTTTTCATTAATGAAATGAAGTATTATTTCCGCTGCATCTTTGTGTATATGGTTATCTCTGTAATTTGTTGTGTTCCTGTTTAAATCTGGATCAATTAGTGACTACAATGTCTAAAACCACACTCTTAACAGGGATTTGAGCTAAAGTGACCATTTGATCCTTTATAAGTCCAAGACAAGGTACTTTCTTGGAGTTGAAAGTGTAAAGATCATGATAAGTTATGGTAACTTCTAATTGAAGTTGGTCCATGATAACCTTTGGCATCACATTATGGGAGGCTCCAGAATCTAACATGCAGTTATATAACAAGAAATCATGAATATTTAGAATCACATAGAAAGACGGTACATTTTCATCAATCATATCTGAGCTGGGACCAAAGACTACTGAAGGCTTTTCATCTTGTAAACTTATTATATCTCCTTCAACATCAACACTGGATGACTAGATCCATTTAGAAACTTGATTTCTATATCTTGGATTCTTTGAAAGTTTAGATAAAGGAATGGGTATTTTGACTCTTTCTAATTCCTTTTCAACATTGAAAGTGATTAAAGCAGTTTTATCAATTGAAGTTGCTTCAGTTGATTGGTTCAATGGTTAAATTTTTGTTCTTTGAGATTTAGTAGTTTTGATTTGTGGTTCATTTACAATGGGATTTTTGGGAGGTCTACCAGGCCTTGTCCTAGGTCTTAAGTCATACGTCATATTTAGTTCAACAATTAAAAACTCAGAAAAGGATTGATACTTTGAAACTTGTGAGTCTTCTTGATCTTGTTGAGAAGACTGATTTAAAGGAACAGATACAATATCATTTTGTAAAGATGAATGATCAAGATTATTTATATGCTCAATAATCAAAGGGTTAGTGTCTTGAGGTTGTTGATCATCAATCATCAATGGAGGTTGAATTTGTTGATCAGTATTTGGTCTTTGTAAGGTTTAGGTTTGGGGAGCTCTCTTGAATTGAGTTTGAGGTCTAGCAACAATTTGTTGAATTGTTCTAGGCTGAGTTTCTATTTTTGAAATTATATTTGAAAGGTTTCTAAGTGATGAAGTGATTTCGTCTATCTTTTGATCTTCATTTTTAGTTTTTGAGGAAGAACCTTCTTCCTTAGCTTTCATTTTCCTTTCAAATTTTTCTGCCTTAGCTTTAAGTTTAGCTGATGTTGACCTATTGGCTTCAACTTCTATAGCATTTGTTTGCATGTCTTCTAGGGTATGAGATGTCCTTTCCCTAAGCATAAATGAAAAATCATCTTCAAATGCTTTAGAAAATCTAACTTTGGTTGTTGTTATTGGTGGTTTACAGTCAGGTGGCATCTTATGCTAAAGTTTATTAAATCTTTTTATGAAATTTTCCACTGGCTCACCATGGTTTCTTTTTAGTTCTTCAAATTTTGTGAGATAGTAAACAAGATCCTTCTTAACCCCCATTGATTCTTAAATATGGTAGTTAATTCATTCCAAGAACTAATTGAATTAGCTCTCAATTGTCTAAACCAAATCCTAACATTCCCTTCTAGTGATTGAACAAACAATCTCATATATACATCTTCATGTTCTATGTTCATGTTATCAGCAAAATCGAAGAAGGCAGCGAAATGATCTTCAACAGATAAACCAATTTCTCCATTAAACCTTGGTAGGCATTTTAAATACACATCAGAAAAATTATTGAGTACATTAGGAAGCTATAAAGCAGCATCCCTGGCTTGAATAATAGGTTGAAAGCAGCCATAATTAAAGATGAAGATGAATCAGTAAAAGATGTGGTAGATGATGAGGTAGAGGTTAATGAAGTTGTAGGTGAAGATGGAGGTGTAAAAGTAGGAGGAGGAGGAAAAGGGGGTAGAGGATCTCTAAAAGTTTTAAAATGTGTTTTGATAACTAACTTCTGAACCTTTGTTTCAACTTCTTCTTTATTTTCAAACAAAGGATTTGAATATACTAAAAAAGTTTCTCAAGTTGGGCAGAAGTAGATGGAAATGTATAAGGAGTGTGGGAGATAAAATCAGTAGGTTTTAACTCCGGTAAATGTACATCCAATTCTTCTTCTGACTTGGGTGAATTTGAAAATATTTCAAGGATTTTATATGGTTCCAATGAATGAACTAGAAGAGTTGACCACAGATCAACTCCTTTGGATACTAATTCTAAAACCCTATGTGTTAAATCAGACAAATCTAATGAAGATGAAACAGACCTAAAGGGATAAGAAATTGAAATATCTTCAGCTTGTAAGGGTACAAAAGAAGAAGTAGAAACCTCAAGTCTCTATCTTAAAGAGGCTTCTCTTATCAGTCTCTCTGGGTCAGATAATGGAGAGGCAATTTCAGAGTCAGAATGAGACTTGGTATGGCTTAAAGGAGCCAGTTTGGGTTTGTGAAGATGCCAGGTGAAAGATTTTAAACTACTATTCCCTTGTTCATCTTAAAGGAAAAGTTTTATTGTTGTCCCAGGGAAAAATACTTCAATTTTCATTCCTTGATAATGGCGCCAATCTGATCTTGTCTTCTGAGATAATTCTAGGTTAATTAATCATGCCAGAGCATCTAAATGTTTGTTGTTTAAAGGATTTTTGAATGACCAATGTTATGAACAGTAAAAGATAGGTGCTTAAACTTTAACAATGTTGAATTTAATGAAAGAGTTGTTTGTTTGTATCTAAATAGTTAATTCATTTTATTTGAATGAATAGCAGATTTGAAAGGGTTATAACTTACTAAATATTCAAACTGAGTATTTAGTTAATTATAAGACACAGTGCATGTAAACAATGTTAACAAAATGTATTTAATTTTATGAAGATGGGTGTGACAATTTATAGATATAGAGGAGTTTATAATAACATATAGTTCTATAAACTAATATCTAATTATTGATTATAACTTCTTCGAGGATTTCAGATAAACTGACATTCAATTTAATCTTACCCAAGGCTCTCCAATTAAACTTAAATACATGAAGAATAACATAATGAAATGAAAACATGAGAAAAGCTCACAAGGAGACAAACTATTTAAGGCAAATCCATAATCCTTTCATTAATTCAAAGCAAATCTTCAGTTTGATTACAATTCTGCTTTGAAAAACTCATTCAAGGGTTCAACCCATAATAACTCGAAGGAAGAGTTATTTATACAAAATATTGATTTTCTAGAGAGATCATTTAACAAAATATAAAAATAGTACAAAAATAAAGGAATCCAAAAACAACTAACCTGCTAGCACTATCTTCAAGGAAGTTGTTGTTGATCTGGCCCTTAAAATGTGTTGCCTCGCTGTCTGTCAGTTGGTGATGAAATTTACTCAATGATTTCACACAAGTGATCCCATCTATCTTCACTTGGTAGAGAATGATTAATCAATTTCCTATAGACTTCATCCACCTTGGTATATTTTTCAAAAGTAGGCTTATTGATAAAGATATGTTTAATTTCATGTTTGATCATTAAATCAAAATTCAAAGCTTCTAAGAAAGCCTTCCCTATAAGATGACCTTTGATACCTGCATATTTAGCTTTATCAGCTGCAATTGAATAAAGCTTTTGGCAATACTCCTCCAAACTGATCAATCTGTCATTTGGCGCTAGTAGTCCTGGAAATCCTCTTTGGTTGAGCAAGTTGAACTTAAAATGGAACCTCTGGACAACAGTTTTCAAAGTATGGCACTTTGTCTCCAACTGAGTCATGAGATTTTTCTTCTACAAAACTTTCTTAATCTCAAGAATGGTTTTTGTCCTGTCTGCAATCTGAATTTCTTCTAATTCAACTCTGGTTTTTGAATTGAGCACCTTAATCATATCTGTGGCCTCACTTTGTTTATCTTTAAGGGCTTCTCTAACCTCTTCAATAGCTGTCTGGCATCTAGTAATAAGCTCTTCTTGTTCAAAAATAATTTGTACAGAGGGCCAAACTTCAATTATAGCTTGACTTATATCTGCCCAAATATTTTCCTTAGCTTGGGCCAAGGTCAGAGCCATTAATGACTCGTCTTCCAACTCTTGAATCTTCTTGTTCAGTTTATGGTTTTTCTGCATCTCTTCAACATAAAGAGTATGATTCTTTATCTTTTGTGTCTCCAGATTTTTGAATTTCTCCTTAAGCTTTTCATTTTCCTGTCTCTGGAGAGACAACTCCAGTATAACTTTATTTAGATCACTTGTAGTTGATGTAGACTCTATTGTTGTCAATGTTGATTCCCCTATTTTCCCTGCCACTGTGATTGATATAGTTATGATTGGATCTATGGACACTTGTGTATTTTGTTCCTTTTCCTTGAGAAAAGTTTCTATCCGTTCCTCCATCTTCTTTATTTGTATATTTTGCTCAATGATTAGTTTAAGCATTTCTTCTTTGTGTTTCTCACTTTAGTCAATCTCCTTGGTTTGGGGATCCTTTATAGAAGGTAATTTGAGTTGCTTCCTTAATGCTGTGATGTTTGCATTCTTCTTCTTGATGATGTCCTCTGCAGCTTTAACATCAGTAGGATCATATCCGATCTTGATCACTAAATCTTCTAACGATTTGACCCTGTTATCCTTTGCCAAGGAGGATATCTTCTCCATCTTCAAATGTGACTACACATTTGAAAGAGTTGTTCTCAACTTTGACAGTGTCATGGCAGTGTTAGTCATGGTAGAGAAAAACATCTCCCCAGATTATCTATGCATGTCCATTTGGTTAATATGATGTATTTGATTTGCATCAAAAGAAAATATGGTTTTCTTATAGTCTGAAGAAGCCTCTGGAAAAGGCACATGAGCCTGTAAGAATGACATTTGAATCCTTCCCTTTTCACTCTCAAATGTTGTCAACAATCTATGTTGTGAAGTAGATGTTTGCTTCCAGAATTGAGCATAGACATTGGCCTTAAGTTTAGAGTCAGTGTTTTGTTTCTTCTGATAAATGAGAAACTCCTTTGCACCCTTTGCTGAAGATGATGATTCTTCTCTTGGCCTCTTTTCCTGCTTGCTTTTAGAAGTGGGTGTCTGGAGGGTGGAAGGAGGTAAAATTTTCTCTTCTGCTTCCTAAAGTGTGTTCTCCTCCCACTGTTCTTGATTCCTATATTTCTCAGTCTCTGGTCTTGGAGTGTGATTATAAGGTGTAACTTTAAATTACACCCTTAAATTAGAGATTATGTTGAATGGGTCATAAGACCAGGTAAAACTTGGTTGAAATCCCATGTGCTTGAGAATTGAATCTGCTTCAATTCCTGCTGCTCTGGTATTAAAAGTAAAGGGTCCCACTTGGGACTTGATCTTGAACTGAGATTTCCTTATCCCTGAAACAAAATGTAGCTCGTCCATGTTGATCATTTGCCTTATATATTCCAGAGAGAACATTATCATTGGAACATATTTAGGAAATTTGTATGGAGCTAACTCACAGCCATATACCCTAATCTCTGTGTAATTCTGATAAAAATACCAATCTCTAGTCTTAGCTTGGTCACTTAGGTGCAGGATTCTTTTTATCTATGGGTTGATTCTTAGTTCATTGTGGCTACTAAGAATCTGTGCAACTGGATAAATGAAACAATCAATGAAATCTGAAAATTTAAACTCAGTTGAGTTTCTCCTGACCAATGAGGTCCAATGTGTAACTGATTGATTTATTTGCTAATCATCTTGCTTGTGTAAGGTTATTGGTAGCATGCTTCCTTGTTGAAAAAGGAACATATGAACTAGCATAGAAGAATACTTGAATACACCCTCAGTAGTGATTTTTAGTAACTGTTCATGCATATTTTCAGCCAAAAATTGAATGTAATTATACATGAATGTTGGCTTGTGTTCTTTGGAGAAGATGGATAGATAACCCAGGATAGGTTCATCTACCCATTTGCCTATCTGGTAACCTAACAGGCAAGAAACTAGAGAGATAATGTGTCTAGCTCTTTCTTGGAACATTGAGGCTGGATATGGAGGGTTCTTTTTGGGAAGCTCAACATCTTTTGGAAGAAAGATCTAAAAAATTTGAGCTGTTTGGGGGAATGTAAGCTTATGGTATAGATCCATGAGGACAGCAATAGAAAACATGAGGAAACATGAACATGGATGAGATTGAGGAAACATGAACATGGGCAATAGTGATTCGCATAGGTTAATTTGATCCTTTGAATCTTGATAGGTTTGTTTTAACTAATGGTGCATTTCGAAAATATTGAATTCGCACTCTATGTCCACAATCTTAAAAAATTGGTCAGCTAAGGGGATGTGATCAAGATCTAGGGTATCAGTGGCTTTTGGATTTTCTTGAGTTGGGGTTTTTCTACTAGAGGGTTGGTCCTTTTGTTTTGGTGCAATTTTCTAATAGATAAGGAAGAAGAGTATCATGACACTGATGAAATGGGTACTTGAACAGAGAGCAGTCCCTGTAAAAATTTGGTGAGTGCACTGTCAGCTTGAAATATAGGTGCAACCTATGACAGAATTTAACCAAAGCCAAGCTTAAAAACCTGCAATTCAAATAGTGGAAATGAAAACAAGGGAGTTGCGCGAAAGGGATGGAGGGTTTATTTATAATAGCGTAGCGATTACCGTTAAGACCACATTGTTATCCTACGGGATTGGTGTGCATTAATGGACAACGAGAGGCGGGTAATAGGTAGGAGGAACGGATATGAGTGTAACAAATGGGAGAAGGGTAGGGATACGTGGAGGAAAACGATTAGTGAGAGGAAGGCACGAGAAACAACAATAACCGTTGGTCGAGTGACGTATAGATGAGATGGGATGAGCGGATTTCAGAAGGGTGGGGTAGTGGTAAATGGTATTTGGGGGGGGGTGGGGGTTGTGGTGCAAAGTGATGAGGCAAACGATGCAATGGTCTCGCTGAAAAGGAAACCAATTTTCGGAACCCCCCCCCCCTTGTTGTTTACATGAAACGATAGAAGGGGGTGTGAAATGGCTTCCCCGACGTTGATGTGGGTGGGGAAGAGGATCATTGTCGAAAAGTATCCACTTGATAATGCTTCACGAAAAAATGCTTTTGTCATTTTATGAATTTAATCTAAACTTTATAAAGCTTTGTTTATACAATCTTAATCACCTATAAAAGGTAATTAACCCTAATTAAATAAAAATTTATCTATGAATTGCCACATTTGATCTAGCAGCCATTTATTTTCCCTAATCCTATTCTAACCCTATTCTAATACATCATTTGGCCATGTTTTGAGCATATCAAGCCAAATTTTATTCTATTCTATCATATCTAATCATGTTCTACCAAGATTAAACAATTTGGTGAACTTATTCACTAATCTAGAGACATAAATTTAAATGATTTGATCAAGGTTAAGCTATATGATTCAAATCAAAACACCAAGTTGTGGCATTTTAAACAAGCTGCACACAAAATCCTAATTTATTTGCAATGTAATTTTACTCTTTTCTAGTGGCATTTAAATTTGCTCACTTTATACAAATTTTTTCTTTTGATGCGGTTTCATTTCATCATTTTTTTTCTATTTTTTTATACCCTCTTTTATAAAGAAAAACTAACTTATCAAAACCAAATATGTTACAACAGGTCAAACAAATAGATATTTTCTATCTATCCACAATTTCTCATGGAATGAATTTCTTGGACTACCCTTACTTTCACTTAAGGATTAGAGGCAAATTCTTACTCTTTCTTCTATCACAATGCTTCCACATGGAATTTTGTTTTTAATTTACAATAGTGTCTTTCTTTCTTGGACATCATACTAGATTTATGTCCAACAATCATAGTTCACAATATGCTAGTGTTATTGCTAATAAAGGGGTCACATGACAAATCTGTACTTACAGAAAAAGGGAGCCACCAAAGTTGACCATATCTTATGCCCCTGTGGAAAGAACAATAGGTTACACCCTTCTTGCAAGGTCAACATTCATAGAAAGACACATATTTGTTGACATAGAGGAAAAATATTGATTAATATTGGACACACACATAAGTATGGTTTGAATCTTTGCAACTGCAAATAATTTATCTTGGTAAATTATTCTTTAATCTACTTAATAGTCAAGTATAATTGCTTAGTCCAAAAGGGTTAGACTCACCGGTGAGGAATGACGAGATTTTATTTTTTTAAACCATGATGAATCAGTAATTTGTTGGAGTATATCAAACCTTCTAGCTGCCATTTTAACACAAAGAGTATATCCATCGATCTACAAGCTAGATATATCAATAATGTATGACTTAACAAGAGCCAAGATGTCTACAATCCCACCGGAGTGAGAGTTGAGATATCCCAACCCCATCGGAATAGATTGTATCCCAAGGGGTGCCTTACTCTTCAAGCCTTATATCAACAAGACAACATGTCTATCTATGTGAATTGAAACCAGGTGGAGAGGATAACAAACCATTTCCCTAATCATTCAAGCTAAAACCGCAGGATAAGGAACGAGTAGTTTTTCTTTTTCGTTTCTTAACTATGGTGAATTGCTAACTCGTTGAAGTAATCTAGACAAAGCCCAAGATCAAAACTTTTGACTACTACTATAACACCAAGAGTATATCCAACAACCCACAAGCCAGATATACCAATAACTCATGAGTTAGCAAGATTCAAGACATCTTAACCCCACTAGAGTGGACTCTATCCTAGGGGACGCCTACTTTTCGAGCCTTATCACAACATGCCAACGTATCCCTCTATAGGCATTGAAACCATGTGGAGAGGATAACAAACCATTTTCTCAACCACTCGAGTTAAACCCATGGCACAAGAATGAGGAGTTTTTCATAGATTAAGGTTTAATTCCTATAAGGGCATTCAACCCTTAATCCAATGGCCTCACCCTAAAGGTAGTGATTGAACATGTGTGGTTTGCATTGCACTCCTGGCACACATAGGTGGATCAATTCCCACCCTCATCATCCTTAACAATGGACACTAATGATTACAACCACGTACATGATTTTAATGTGGAAGAAATGATCATGAGAATGAGTAGGGTTCACCCTAAAAATCATTTGCATTCTCCACCACTAGGAAGATTCTTATGGAGTCTCTCTAAAAGTCAAGGCTCATAGGAAGTCATCCCCAAATCTAAATCAATGTCCTAGTTGCCTATTTCTGAGGATAACTTGGAGGAATTAATCCAAACAAGCAAATTAGGAAGTGTTCATCTATTAGATCATACTTGAATCATATCTCAAAGAAGTGAAAATAGGAATCTTACGCCATAAAGATCTAGAGCAAGCTTTCTCCTTCGAAATTAAAGTATTTAAGCTAGTGGTTAACTTATTGAATTCCGACAAATGATCTTGATCTTCCCAAGAAAAAATTGTTAAAGAGAGGGATTCCATTACAAGGATAGGTTGAAGGGATTAATCCAAATAAGCAAATAGGAAGCATTCATCTATTAGATCATGCTAAAATCATATCTCAAAGAGGTGAAAATGGGAACCTTAGGCTATAGATCCAAAGTAGGCTTTCTCCTTTGAAATTAAATCAATTAATTTCATGCTTAACTCGTTGAATTCGAACAAGCGATCATGATCTCTACAAGAAATTTTGGTTAAATAGAGGGATTCCATTACCCTGTTGGAACTCCAATGGCCAAATCCATGAAGAAAAACCCTCATTATTGTTAGACCAAGCATTGATTGGAAATCTTACAATGATATGGTCCAATCCAAAGTCTATGGAGCTATGGATAGTAAAGCACTAATCACCCAAGATAAAATACCATATATCTTTGTTCACATGTAAACGAGATTATTTTGCCCATTTTCCAAGATAGAATAGACAAAGATTTGATTTTCTCCTCTAGTCCTTATTTCATGGGACCACAAGGTCTATCTTTGAATTGAGACTTCAATCCAAAAGAAGAGATTACCATAGCCATGAGGGGGATTTTGAGCTCTAAAATGGGCCCCTCGAGGAAAATAGTATAATAATAATAATAATGATGAAAGGGATTTATTTTTAAAGGAAAAGAAAGAAAACTACTTTTTTTTATTGTATTTTCCACTTATCTCCTTATCGGTTTACTCAAATTTCAAGTGTGGTCATTTGTTAGTAAAAAACATGTTTTTCCATGAATTTTCAATTTTCCTCAGTGTAGGTCTACCAAAAGTATGTTGGATGTAAAATCTAATTCCACATCCAATGAGTGATCAGACTTGAAATTTGAGTAAACCTATAAGACGATAAGTCAAAACATGATTTTAAAAAGTAGTTTTATTCTTTTCCCTCCAAAAAAATTTACCGATGGGGGGGTTATCATCATCTTGAATCCTATTGATTCTTCTAAATTTGATTTTCTTAGTACATTTTTAAGACCAATTTTTTACCTCAAAATTTCTCTAATGTATTGTACAGATAACGTTGCCCCATCTCTCCTTAATATTATGGGATTAAAGAACCCTCACAACCATGGGGGACAAATTGGGTTGATAAATCAATATGTAATTGAACCAAAATAACTTGTATTTTTATTCTGGAATATGTGTGGAAGTAGATTTGGGGAAAGGCCTTCTAGTGGCACTGCAACTAAATATGGACCATTAGATTCATCAACCAACAAGCATTGAATTATAAACATATCCCATTTTGGTGCAACTTTTGCCATGAATAAAGGATTTTGCTAAAACTACCCAAAGAATCAAGACTAGTGTTGCAATTATCGCTATATTATCGAATTTATCTCGATAATATCACCAACATTGACCTTCGCAACAATATTGACAACATTTATTGCAATAATTCCCCTTTTAAAATTATCGCGATAATGTAGGTAATTATCATGATAATTTCAAAATTATCATGATGTTTGTCAATTTTACCTTACAACCAAATTATTAGTCATTTAACCTCATTTTTTTAAGTGAATTAAGGGATTGAATTTTAAGGACACTGTAACTATTTTTCATCAAATAAACAAGGGGGAAATCTATTGTTCTCATTTTCTATGATTCATCTCATGAGATACATACCCTAATAGTTAATGGAAATATTAAGTTCTTAGTTAAGTTGTCAACATTACTATTAATTGTTTCAGGATGTTTAAGAGTCGTTCTAACCTCAATAAATTTCATGTGGTGATTTCAGCGTTTCAAAATTGGCAAGATGAGAATGTTTCTATTGAATTTTTGCATGTATGAGGGCATGGAACTAACATTTAATCAAGAGCACCAAGTCCTTTATGTAACTCGATGATAGTGGAATTGATTGTTGAACTTCTTTGTCATGACCATAGTAAAAATACATCCTTCAATCAAGCATAATCACTTATTAGGCATGTTAAACTTTTTTTTTCTTATTTTAATGCTTAGAGGGTGATATTGACGATGAGGATCTTAATATAGGTAATGGCAACGTTTCTACAAAATTATGGTAGGGCATAGAACTAACATTTCATTAAGAACACCAAGTCCTTTATGTACTTCGGTGGTGGAATTGATTGTTGAAATCCTCTATCATTACTATAGTAAAAATGCACCTATCAGTCAAGCATAGTCATTGACTAGGCATGTTAAACTTTTTCTATCTTGTTTTAATGCTTAGAGGGTGATACTGACGATGAGTATCTTAATATAGGTAGCGATTTTAATGTTATGTGGCTATTTTTTGTAGCATAATCTTTTTGGACTCTAGAGGCCATTTAGAGCCTCTTTGTTCATTGATTTTAGTTCAGAGATGGATTGTATTTGGTGCTATTTTTGTTATATGCACCTTGCTATGCACTTGAGAAACTTTGCACATTTGTGTACAAGGGTTTAGATTCCTATGGATGCACACACACACACACACACACACACACACACACATATATATATATATATATATAATTTTTTCTTTCAAAATTTGATATTTTATGTATTTTTTTATTGACTAGTCTTTTGATACAGTGTTTTTCAAGTTCTAGTTTGGATCAAGTTTTTGGGGTTGGTCAGTCCAATTCTAATAACATTGTTGAGAATGCTATAACCATTTTCCATCAAGCAAACAAGGAGAAATCTATAGTTTTCATTGACATGATTAATCGCGTGAGATATTTAATCTTGTTTTGATGTGATTTTGTATCATCCTATCAAAACTTATGCCTTGTGACAAAGATCATATTTCAATATTGATACCTGATGTACCATTTGGCATCTTATATATCAATTTCGCTTTATATATATATATATATATATATATATATATTATATATATATATATATAATAACAATTGTTTGTTTGATGCTAACGTTGTTTTAGAAGTTCAAAAAATTGCCAAAAGAATGATTATTTTTGTATTTTTTCAAGTTTCCCGCTAATTTCCGATGTTTTCCTTAATATTTCCAATAATTTAAATTTCAAATCCACAGTGATAAATTCCCAATAACGATAAATGTAAAAGTGAATCTCAAGACAAATTATGAACAAATACCATTTAGGTGCAAATTTTTCCCTGAGTAATGGATTTTGCTAAAAACTACCCAAAGAATGAAGACATTCAATATCTTACTAAGCATTGTACAAATCTTCCAGTCCTTTGGAGAAAATCCATTTTGGCCAATGATCAATAGAAACCATAGCCTAAGGTGTCACAACATCCAAATACAATGCAAGAAGGGCAATCCAAGCTCTAAATCTCTTGAAATTTTGGAAGATCAAGAAAAGGAGATTAGGACATGGAGCGCTAGCTAATCTAGGAAGATCTCAGGGTTGAAAATGCACCTCCTATCATGCCCCAAGAACATCGTGAATTTATAACAAAAGACACATAAACCCTACAAGCCCGCCTCCGAACACCCCCCCCCCCCCCTTGCTAGCTGAAGAAAAGAGCAATCTTGCAAATTCAAGTCCATTTTAGAAAGGGGTAAGGACCAATGTTGCACAAAGCGCCCCCCCTCCCCCCTGGTCCCAAGCCCGGAAGCGCGTCCCGTGTGGAAGCGCCTAGGAAGCTTCGCTGGAAGTGCGCTTAAGATTTTTTTTGCCACTTCCTGGACTTTTCGGAAGCATGGCTCGGAAGCACGCTTCCAGACCTCCAAGCGCGCTTCATACGACATTTCGGGCATCGGAAGCGTGGCGCTTCGGAGGAGGAAGCGTATGCTTCCGAAAAAGGCCGTGCGCAAGGTAAAATTCGGTTTTCTTTTTTTTTTTTTTTTTT
Organism: Pinus taeda; assembly: GCA_000404065.3. NCBI lineage: Eukaryota > Viridiplantae > Streptophyta > Pinopsida > Pinales > Pinaceae > Pinus > Pinus taeda. The sequence continues at coordinate 2,439 of APFE030865479.1, read as the reverse complement.
TTTT
>APFE030865476.1:0-16406 GCA_000404065.3 Pinus taeda | reverse complement strand
AATTAACATAAATTGAAACTTGCTTGAACATGATTAAACTGTATGTTTCAAGTAGAAAGGTATTGTGGCATTTAGACAAGCTGCACACAATTTCATGAATTTATTCTTTTCAAAGCGAGTAGACTAGTAGTGGCACTTAAACTAGCATCACTTTCACATTTATTCATTTTTTGTGGGGTTTTTTTATCCTTAATTTTCTTTTTCCTTTTTCTATCTTTTGTATTTATTACAATCTTTTCATTTTTCTATTTTTTTGGGAAATCATTTGCAGTAAGCAATATTATTTACAATCTGAAATTCTGAAAGCAATTATTCAATGATCGTTTGACCCTATAAATTATAGGACCCTAACACCCATCATAAATATGACCAAGTGAAAGTAAAAATGTTCCATATTCTTCACACACTTACAAAGAAAGTATAAGTGTACTCATTGAAATTTGATTTTATTTAATTTAAAACAAATTTGATTCAAAATTATTAATCTTAATTTGTTTATAACAAATTAGGTAATATATGCAATTATTGTTCATTTATAATTAATTAAATAATACTTGTAAGATAATTTTCTGGAAAAAAATCTACTAGTGAATTTAGTTTGTTTAGAATTTAGGGTAGACACTCCACCCACTTAGTTTGTTTAGAGTGAACTCTCCACCCATTATCAACTATATAAAAACTTCGGTAATGAGTAGTGTGTCCATTTGTCATCAACAATTTGATAGTGAATATAGTGTTCGCAAAAAAGAATTAGACAAATTCTATTCACAAACAAAATTATTTTTCTCATCTAACAAACTTAATTCAAATAATTCAAAATTGTTTTGATTAAGTCAAAACAAATTGAATGCAAAGAATTTAATTATAACTTATTTATAACTAACTAGCACAATCACGTTAATAAATGTGGTTGATAAACGTTGATAGGCCCATATCAAACACATATATCAATTATCAATACTATTAAGACTTAAAGTTATTATCAATAATATTAATATAAATATAAGAACCATATTAATAATATTTAATATTATATTATTACTATATATTACATAATAATAGTAATAATAATATATAAATAATAAAGTAATAACAATTACATTAATAATTATTTATAAATATATTATAATAATTTAATAAATAATAATGAAATAAATATTTAACAAAAATCAAACAACAATTTAAAAGTGGTTGACAGGAAATTCAACTTTAAACACTCCACCAGAACGCAGTTATTAAACACTAGGCTCTTTCAGAACACCTCGAGACTAATGAAAAAAGATGCACCAATTCAAATCAAGAAGATAATGATCACAACTATTCACACTTTCTAACCAATCCCTTCTCGCATTTTCTTGCATTTTTGCATAACATTGAAAAGAAAAAGGCGGTGAAATCATAAAACCATCTATTGATTTCAATTTTGATATAGTTGTAAATGTGAGAGGAATCATATTAGACCCAAGGGACAAATATTATAAACCCAAGGTATAAAAACCCTAAGATAAATATTATAAACCCTAAAATAATTATGTCTCGCCATGATTTATCATCAATGATTTTCATACTAATATGATGTTTATCACAATGTGAACTTAGACCATGGTTGACCATAGTTGACCATGGTTGATTTTCATATTGAGACAATATTTGGCACATTGTGACATTGGACCATCGTTGACCATGATTGTAAACCCAAGTGATTTATGTTAAACCCTAGGATTAATATTATAAACCCATTGAATAATATTATACCCTAGGAATATGAACCAAATAAACCCAAGGGATTGATATTATAAACTGAAGGGAATAATAAAGCCAAGGGATTAATTCTAGAAACCAAAGGTATTATAAACCCAAGGGAATAATAAACTCAACAGATTGAAAACCCAATGGATAGATAATATAAATTCAATGGAATAATATTAAACCCAAGAAAATAATATTAAACCCAAGGGATTAATAATATAAACCCAAGGTATATAGACCCTAAGATAAATATTATAAACCCGAGGGAATAATAAACCCAAGGAATTACAAACTCAAGGGAATAATATTAAACCCAAGGGATAAATATTATAAAACCAAGGAATATATACCCTCAGATAAATATTTGTCACAATGGGACGTTGGAATATGGTTGAACATGATTTATTTCCATATTGAGACAAGGTTTGTCACAATGTGATGTTGGAGAATGGTTGAACATCGTTGACCATGGTTGATCTCCATATTCAGACAATCTTTGTCACAATGCAATGTAGCACCATGGTTGTTCATGGATGATCATTGTTTTGACAATGTGACATTGGACCATTGTTTTTGACAATGCCTTTTTTGTTGAAGAAAGTGTAACTAGGTTCAGTCTTCATAAATATACTTTTGATATATGTATTTTTTCAAGAAAAGAAATATTATTTTTGTTATATTTATCATTGAGTTTCTTGCTCATTGAAAAAGGTATAGGACATGTTAAAGTGCTATAGGTAAGTCAAAGAGTCAAAAGAAAGTTTGAATACCCTTAAGGGCATGTTACACCATGTACATATTTATATAAGAGTAAAAAAATATCCCTCCAAGCAGAGACAATTCCTCTCCATGCAACAACATCATCAAAGGAGGAACAATGATGAAGGAAACTCAAGTAGACCTAAAGGAGGGACAATCATCTATATATATACACGTTGTCCACTCCCTCAAATGACAAGAAATCCACCTCTCAAATCAGCGAGCAAGGAAGACCGAGAAAAGAGTGAAAAAGGATGAGGATAAGGAGTGTGTACTGCAGAAAAGAAGGAGAAGTCATCACCGAAGGTTGAAGGACTATTTCTAGGGTAAAACATAGTCACACGTGTGAGAAAAGGAGGCATCTTTATGGTCATAACAACAACAACATAACAGTCTCATACTTCTCATTATTTTGGCTTGAAACTTAGGCCTATAAAGCCTCCCACTAGAGTGAACAAGAGACTCTCTCAATTGAAGAAGAAAGGAACCAAATACTCAAGGAAAACTCCCACACGTGTAATAAATTAGGGTTGTAGGACAATCATATCAAGTCTGCAACTACACCTTAAAGAAGGAACTCGGTTGGTCAAGAGGAAGGAAGGGATCATCACAAGTAAAAGGTCTCACTAAAGATCAAGGATAAGTGTCTCTTCTAGAGCAAGTGCAACAAGGACTATCAACAGTTGTAAGAAGAATGAAGTTCTGAAAGAAGGAGGAAGAAGTGTTGAGGAATGAAGTGTCGGAAGGAGGAAGGACTTGACTTGTGCTTGGAGGATATGCTTGTCAAGGGTATAGGGTTTGACATTGATCAATAGAAGCTTCAATAAGAGAAATTTATGAAAGGGTTTTCCTCTCTAAAAGAGATAGGTTTTTCCCTGACAGAGAGCCAATATCTTGTGTTTTTGTTTCTTATGCTTTTTATAGCCATTTGATGAAGTAAACACACATAAACTAATAATAAAAGAAGAAGATTAAGCTAACAAGATAAATTGTAAACATGCTTCACAAATTGCTATCAATTCTAGAAGAATCGAACTATACCTCATTGCCCTAGATTCTTCAATATGGTATCAAAGCTAAGGTGACACATCAAGGAAAGGGCATCTCAATAACACTCATAAGGTGACTCATCTAAGAAGGACATCTTAAGAACATCTACAAGGTTGAAGAATCAAGCCAAGAAGTCTCAATCACATCAAGTACAAGAAGGTCTACTATCTACTATTCATCAAGGAAGAATACAAAACAAGAAGAAAAGCCTTATATAAGGCACCTACAATAAGAGCAAATCAAAGAGGGACCTACATCAAGCTACAAGTCATCATGAAAATCTAATCACCAAGCAAGTCCATTTGGAGAAAGAAACGTGAAGAACATCAAGATCGAAGGAAGGAAAGCCATTAAGTCTTCAAGAAGAAAGAAATTCCACTACATATCAAACTCTATCAAGTAAGTATATGTACCCTTCTAAATATAAATCAATGTCTTTTTTCAAGGAAAGAAACAATTGGTTGGGACCAATAACTTCCTTGCATGGAAAATTACAACTGATTTACTTCTCAAAGAGAATGAACTTCTAAATCATATCAAATGGAATATCACTATCCCTCCTAAGGAACAAACTCAAGCCTTATTCAAGTACAATAAGGATGAGACAAGAGCTCAAAGGATTCTAATAGAATATATCAAGGACTCTCTCACTCCTTATGTCTCCAAATTTGAAACACCAAAAGAAATCTATGACAAGCTAATAGAGCTATTCTCAGTAAGCACAACTTGAGAAGTGATATCTCTATGAAATTATTTGTAAAAGATGAAGATATCAATGGAATATATCCCTACTTCATGAAGATCTTTGAGATGAGGGATCAACTTCAAGAGCTAGGAGAAGTCATGTCTGATAGAGAAATGACAACTGTAGTACTCAATGCTTGACCAAAGGATTGGGGAACTTCACATCAAGCATATATGCCAAGAAGGAAGCTACCCCACTAAGTGAAGTATGGTCTCTATCTAAGATAGATGAAACTAGACTCAAAGGAAAAAATGATGTGGGATAAAAGGAGTAATAATTTTCTACCATGGCCACGAGAAAGGGAAAATTTGGAAAATTTGGTCCACGAAGATCAAGCAAGAGATATGTCCAAACTCCAATGCTTTGGATGCCAAGAATATGGACGCTACAAAAGGGATTGTCCAAAACTTAAGAAGGACAACAAAAGTAAGAGAAAAATGGAAGAAGCTCATGTAACTAAAGAAGTGAACGAAGAAGACAAGAATCAAAAAAAGGAAGATCCTCCAGATCTCTATTATGACTATGCCAAACTCTTTACTTAAAGTCTTCTTTCAAAGTTTTGAGTAGTATAGGAGCATATAGAAATAGAATAGATTGCATGGTTAAAGATATATTTTATAATATAGGAGCATGGTGTAGATATAGGTCAAGATATTCATATAGAAGGAGCATAGTTATTCACAATGAAAGAATAATTGATCATGATTAAAATTCTCAGATAGCCTCCATCATAAAAGGAAGAAACATTTGCAAGATAAGTGTCTTCAAGATCCTCTGATATAATCTTCAAAATAAGGTTTATACATAAGCGCAGATGTCTCCTTGGGAGTCCCATTTATGGGATTCAAGAAAGGATGATATGAAAGCAAAAGAAGATGAAGCAAGGAAGGCTACACCAATTGAGGAGAAGTATCAAATGAAGTTGATATGATCAAAGAAGAATCAAGATAAGGTATGTATGCATCAAAGTTTAAGTCATGTCATCATGTATATTAGGTCATGGGAAAAGTTCTAGAAGCATGATCAAGAATAAAAGGATCTCTTTCACCAATGATATGCTTGAAGGCATGCAATAAAGGACAGCATGAAGAAGTGCTATCATAAGGAGTATACGGTGGTTGGCTAATCCATATATGAAGAAGAAAATGAAGAAAAAGATCATGAAGGAGCAAATGAAGAAAGAGATCAAGCATGTGAAGAACACCATGGTCACAAAGAATCACTATCTGACAAGATTCATTAACATCTCCCGAAAGAAGACATGGAAACTATGACAAAAAGATCAAAGGACTCTTGACACCTATGAAGGCCTTGAAGATAGTGAGGTGTAGATAACTGATTCAACTCTACAAAGATGTCATGATGAAGAAGCCATCTATCAACAACACCATTTGATGTTGAAGCAATATCAGGATGAATTCATGAAGGGCTACTAAATAAAAGTATGGGAACAAGCAAGTACAACTAAGCATCCATGTGAAAAGTATTCCCAAGCATAGACAATATGATAAAGGAGTAGCCAAATGACAAGAGGCTACTTTCCACGAAGGGATCAATGACATGAAAAATTAGGAAGGAAAGTGATTGATGGTCAGTGCACTACCAAGAAAACATTTAAGCAAAGACTTCATGGAATCAAAGGAAAGAAGGAGATCAAGTAGTCGAAGGACCCACGAAGAAGAAGTTGTTGATGAATAGACAAATCCCTAGCTAAGAGGGAGTTCTAACAAGTTCCCAACTACAAAGGAGCTTGGGCAAGTTCCTTGTCAAAGGAAGCTTGGGCATGTCTTCCTCAATTAAGACGAATAGATAGACACAACATCATTGTCTTCACTTGGGAAGAAATAATGGGAGGATTGGGTAATCATCTGGAATCTAATACTCTTTGAGGATGTTTAGGGCAACGAAGAAAAGATTAAGTAAGAGGACCGATATTCTTTGAGGGTTGGGAACCCAAGACAAGAATATTCATAGAAGGTCATACTCAGTGAACACCCTGGTGGGTATGTACCTTGAGAGACAATGACTAAGGTGTCTATAAGCCATTGGTCTCACCAAAATTGTGCTCTAAACTTATGAGAGATAGAGTTATTAGTCAAGGCATTGCTCTGAACAATGTTGGTTAATATGATGCTATAATAGATAGATTTCCAATCCGATTTCTCTTATGTGAATTCTTCAAGATTGAAAAATAGCCAAACACTTTGTATTGATTTATGAATACCTCCCTAGTTAAGAGGGAGTGTTGAAGAAAGTGTAACTAGGTCCAGTCTTCATAAATGTACTTTTGATATTTGTATTTATTCAAGAAAAGAAATATTATTTTTGTTATATTTATCAATGAGTTTATTGCTCATTGAAATATGTATAACACATGTTAAAGTGTTATAGGTAAGTCAAAGAGTCAAAAGAAGGTTTGAAGACCCTTAAGGGCATGTTACGCCATGTACATATTTGTATAAGAGTCAAAGAATATCCCTCTAAGCAAAGACAAGTCCTCTCCATGCAACGACATCATCAAAGGAGAAAACATGATGAAGGAACCTCAAGTTGGCCTACAGTCATCATTTCAGCCTCAAGTCGGCCTAAAGGAGGGAGAATCCTCTATATATAGAGGTTGTCCACTCTCTCAAATGACAAGAAATCCACCTCTTAAATCAACGAGAAAGGAAGAATCAGAAAAGGGTGAAAAAGTATGAGATTAAGGAGCCTCTATTGTAGTGAAGAACGAGAAGTCATCACCGAAGGTTTTAGGACTGTTTCTAGGGTACAATAAAGTCACATGTACATGAAAAGGAGGCATCTCTATGGTCATAACATAAACAACGTAACAGTCTCATACTTATCATTGTTTGGGCTTGAAACTTAGGCCTATAAGGCCTCCTACTAGAGCAAATAAGAGACTCTCTCAATCAAAGAAGAAAGGAACCAAATACTTAAGGAAACCTCTGACACATACAAGAGTTTAGGGCTACGGGACAGTCATATCAAGTCTGTAACTACACCTTGAAGAAGGAGCTTTGTTGGTCAAGAGGAAGGAATGGATCATTAGAAGTAAAAGGTCTCACTAAGGATCAAGGATAAGTGTCTCTTCTAGAGAAAGTGCAACAAGGACTATCAACTGTTGTAAGAAGAATCAAGTGCCGAAAGAAGGAGGATGGAGTGTCAAGGAATGAAGTGCGGGAGGGAGGAAGGACTTGAATTGTGCTTGGAGGATATTCCTATCAAGGATCTAGGGTTTGGCATTAATCAATAGAAGCTTCAATAAGATAAATTTACGAAAGGGTTTTCCTCTCTAAGAGAGAGAGAGGTTTTTCCGTGGCAGAGAGCCAATATCTTGTGTTCTTATTTCTTATGTTTTTATAGCAGTTTGATGAAGTAAACACACATACACTAATAAGAAGAGAAGAAGATTAAGCTAACAATATAAATTGTAAAAGTGCTTCACAAATTGTTACCAAGTCTAAAAGAATCTTACTATACCTCATTGCCCTAGATTCTTCAACATTTGTCATAAAGTGACCATGGTTGACCATGATTGAACCCAAAGGTATTATAAACTCATGGGAATAATATTAAACTCAAGGGATTAATATTATAAATGCAAGGTATATCAACTCTGAACGAATTGATATGATAAACCCAAGGGATTAATACTAAAAACCCAAGGTATTAAAAACCTAATGGATTGATAATAAAAACACAACAGAATAATACTAAAACCAAGGGATTAATATAATAAACAAAAGGTATATAAACCCTATTATAAACATTACAAACCCAAGTAAATAATAAGCCCAAGGGAATAATATTAAACCCAAGGGATAAATATTATAAACCTAAGGAATATAACCATAAGATAAATATTATAAACTCTAACATAAATATTTGTCACAATACAACGTTGGAATATGGTTGACCATGATTGATTTTTATATTGAGACAAATAAAACCTAAAATAAGCATGGTTGACCATGATATACCATCATTGATTTTCATACTAGGACGATGTTTGTCACAATCGGTTGTTAGACCATGGTTGATCATGGTTTATCATTGCTCATTTTCATATTGAGACAATCTTTGGCACATTGTGACATTGGACCGTCATTGACCATGGATGACCATGATTGTAAACCCAAGGGATCTATATTAAACCCTAGGATTAATATCATAGACCCTATGAACAATATTATACCGTAGGAATATGAACCAAATAAACCCAATGGATTGATATTATAAACCGAAGGGATTAATTATAAAACCCATAGGTATTATAAACCCAAAGGAATAGTATTAAACCCAAGGGATTAATATTATAAATGCAAGGAATATAAACTCTAAAGGCACTGATATTATAAACCCAAGGGAATAATAAACCAAAGGGATTAATACTAAAAACCTAAGGGATTAAAAATCCAATGGATTGATAATATAAACACAACGAAATAATATTAAACCCAGGGGATTAATATTATAAATCTGAGGTATATAAGCCCTAAGATAAATATTATAAAACCAAGGTAATAATAAACTCAAGGGATTATAAACCCAAGGGATAAATATTATAAACCCAAGGAATATAAACCATAAGATAAATATTATAAACCTTAAGATAAATATTTGTCACAATGCGACGTTGGAATATGGTAGACCATGATTCCTTTTCATATTGAGACAATGTTTGTCACAGTGCAACATTGGACAATGGTTGACCATTGTTGACCATGGTTGATCTCCATATTGAGGCAACCTTTGTCACAATGTGATGTTGGACCATGGTTCACCATGGACGACCATGGTTGTGACAATGTGATGTTGGACCAAAAGATAGTATTTGTCACAATGTGACCATGGTTGACCATGGTTGACAATGATTGAACCCAAAGTTATTTTAAACCCAAGAGAATAATATTAAATCCAAGGGATTAATTATAAATGGAACGTATATAAACCCTAAAGGGATTGATATTATAAACCCAAGGGAATAAAATTAAACCCAAGGTATAAATATTATAAACCCAAGAAATACAAACCCTAAGAGAAATATTATAAACTCTAAGATAAATATTTGTCACAATGCGATATTGAAATATCGTTGACCATGATTGATTTTCATATTGAGACAATTTTTGTCGCAATGCAGTGTTGAATAATGGATGACCATCGTTGACCATTGTTGATCTCCATATTGAGACAATTTGTGTCACAATGCGATGTTGGACCATGGTTGATCATGGATGACCATAGTTGTGACAATGTGACATTAGACCAAGAGACAGTCTTTGTCACAATGTGACCATGGTTGACCATGGTTTACCATAATTGACCATGTTTGACCATGGTTGAGGCAATCTTTGTGGCAATGCGACGTTGAAACATGGTTGACCATGGTTTATTTTCATATTGAGACAATGTTTGTCATAATGCAACATTGGTTGATCTTCATATTGATAAAATATTTATCGCAATGTGACATTGGACCATGGTTGATAATGATTATAAACCCAATAGATTTATATTAAACCCAAAGATTAATATTATAAATATTATGAATAATATTATACCCTAGGAAAATGAAGCCTTAAATAAATAAACCCTATAAATTATTATTTTATAGACTTTTTTAATGAAAAAAAATCAAAATATAGTTTAAAATCTTAAAAACAAATGAATGATAGATGTGGATTTTTCAAAAATAAATTCATACAAATTAAAATGAAATGAAATAAACATTTGTAAATTCATAAATTCATTTACTAAGCTTTCATTTGAATATATTAAATTTTAAGAAACTATATCATGTGAAGCATTATTGATGGAATTTTAAATCTATAAATTTACAATTTTTTAATGTATGATATATTTCAAAAATTAATAATTAAATTGAAAAAGAAAAAAAAAACCAATTTTATATTTTTACTTCATCTATTTTACTTATAATCAATTTACAATAGAATGCATTTCAAATTTGAAAAATAAAAATACATTTCAAAACATCAACCATAATTTCTACCTTTCATAATTTATTAATCATGGAGAAACTTATCATGGAATTTATTAATATAAACAATGTATTTCATAATTAAAATATTTCAATACCATATTAAGTAAAATATTTCAATGTCAACTAATATGTACAATGAAAAGAAATAAATTTTCATGGTTAAAACATTTTTAAGCATTTCAAGTAATGATATTATTTTATATTTGGGCTATACTTTTTTGTCAATTTTATTTTTGAGATGATTTTTTTTTTTTCAAATTTTACATTTAAAAAAGAATTACACAAGAAGAAATTATCTCACTCTAAACACTTCGTAGATTTGTAATTAAAATATATCAATATTGATCTTTAAAGAAAAAACTAATAAGATCAACGTGCAATTTGAAAATTTGTTATTGAATGATTGCTAATTAATTTTAGAGCATAAATTCATTCATGCTACTTTACCTAATCCTACACTAATCCTACAGTGAAGAGCTAGGACAAACCAAATTCATAGCTGAGCTAGTTTTATACATTTGTATTTGAAAAGCAAAGCAATCTTCCATAAAACACTCCTTCAAATCATTAACATCTAAACCACACTCACTAAATTTATAGGGGACACATAATTGATCTCGTGGAGATTCGTGGTATAAGTTGGTCAAACCTTCTACTCTTCATTTGTGAGGCGACATATTCCTCTTGAGACTCAAGGTGCAGTAAGTAGACCTCATGATCCAATATAAAATTCCCAAACTTCTCATAGAGGTTGTCCACATTAAATTTGCCACTATAAGAGACTTGTGGCAACTTACAAATATATGTATGTTCAGATAATAGGGAAGTAAGTTGTTGCCACGATTATAGGAAAATACCTTGTTATATATGGTATGGAAAACTTTGTTATTAATCTAATAAGACATAACATTCACAACTTGTAGCCCACATTCTTCTAGCGTGAGCAGAAGATTGGAGTAGATAAGAAGATTCAAGTAGACAATATGATCTTCGAACATGTTGAGGAACATCTTAAAATCAGAATGGATGGAATTTATTTGCACCATAGTGAACACATATGAAAATACCTTGTTATATATTTTCATATATTATATATATATATATATATATATATATAAATGAATGTTATAAATGATAATGAGAACTTATCATGGAGGAACTTATTAGAATATGAATAATCTCAAATCCCTAGGAGACTGGTGGGTGGGAGCCACCTAGCACACTATTTTTTTTTTAATTTATTAAAAGCAATGGAACATTTTGCTAAATACAATTTTCTTATATATAAATGAATGTTATAAACCATAATGACCAACTTATTAGAATTGGAATAATCTCAACATGAAGAAACTTATTAGAATAGGAAATTGATGGATGGGGAGCCACCTCCTAGAATTTATTTTTTAAGATTTATTAAAAGTAATGGACCATTTTACTAAGTAAAAATTTCTTATCTATAAATAAAATACTATAAATAATAACAAAGAACCAACCCTTTTTCCATCTAAAATTTATATATAAACCTATTAACTATTTAAATAATAATTATTAATTCAATTATCTTTTCAATAATTTCATATATCTTTTTTATAATAATTATTTCCCGCTTAATATTTTTCATGCCCTGTACGCATTTCCATATTTGACTACATGATTATGACTAATTAAAAGTGCTCCAGATTCTTCAACATATTTTATCATGATTATGAGAGTAACTAAAATGCTATTTTTTAGTTGTGTATAATGCTATTTTTTGGAGATTCCGGTGACGGAATCCGGCAGAAGAAATTGAGGTTAAATCTTGATTTGTTGGAGTTAAAATGGTTTTTTAACTGGATATTTGGATTCAGCACCGTGAAAAACCCATGGGACGCTTTGATTGTGAAACTAGCTATCAAACTTGTGATTCCAATAAATGGCTAACAAATTTTGACCAGAAAAAACCACAAGAAAAGCTTTCAAAAAGTAGCATTATAAACAACTGCAACTAAAATATGCTTGAAATTTCTTCACATACTTCAAGAGAAACTCAAATCGGTGAGAGCAGGTTTTGCAGTACTGTTATGCTATATCGTGGAAGCTTGATAGACTCGCAATATTCCTATCTTATATGGGAACAGTCGGCAGTTCAAATATATATATAGATATAATCGTGTCGCACTTCTCCCAATAGATATAATCACGGAGGATTCCCGGCATTTTGAGGCTCCCGTCGCATGAGCTGGCTGGACGCAGTTTCTATGTCTTCTGCCTCGTTTTCTTTTTCGGGGAGAGTTTCTTCAGAATGGGAAAGCACTTGTGAGCTAATTGTATCGGCTGAGACATAGCTATCTTTCGCCTTTCCCCACAGAAAAGCATATAGCCCTATTAGAATCACAATTCCTCCCAGTATACTGTATTCAGCGAATATGTCCCGTTAGCAACTTAAATTGTTCTATCAACCTCGAATTCATTCAATTCCATCAGTTAGAAACCAAACAAACTAACCTGCCCAAATAGATGCGCTCAGAGAGAATAATAGCTCCCATAATTGCAGTGATTACTACCATCAAAGGAGTGAATGCCGTAGTAAACACGGGCCCTTTTAATGGAATGATTATGCCTTGCAAATAATATGCAATTGCTGACCCAAATATTCCCTGCGCCCATCAACATTTGTTTACACTGTAACATCGACCTAAGCTCCCAATCTTCAATTCAAAAAATTATGTAACATATAAATTTCCGGACTTACAGCGTAGACTGCAGATAGAAGGTCGATATTCCATCGTAAAGTCCACTTGGAAAGATCACGCACGATAGATAGGCCCAGAACTGTGGCCTGTAATGTCCCTAGAAAACATATTAAGGTGGCAAGGGAAAGTGGAGCAGGATATTTCTTCAGGACTACAGCCTGCACATTATTGTGTAAAATTGCGAATTACAATGTATGTATGAATATCAATAATAGATGATTTTTTAATTTATTAGAAAGGCTCTCCTAACAATACACCCTTTTACCGAGTCCATATATATGTATCTCAATAATGTATGATGGATGACCTGGATCAAGAACAGGCCAGACCAAGAAAGAGTGGCGACCAGCATCAGTAGGGAGCCAATGACCCAGTCTTTACTCTTAATGTCAGCTACTGACTTTGTCTTTACAGGATGATGATGTGGAGACCAGAACAGCTGAACAATGGGGCCTTTGCAAAACGTCATAATCATTGCTCCCACAATGGACAAGATTGTTCCCGTTATCTTTGCCTGATCGGGTCGCTTTCGGATATTGACAATCTCCGTCCTACAGCGGTCCCACCATCCACATACACAAAATAAATTAACTGATGACAAGGACTGCACCTTATAGTTACCATTGGCAACCAATATTTAATTAGTTAGAGGCTTAGTCATAGGTATTGTGATGGGCTGTAGATGTTCACCTCTAGATAATGTCCCACAATTTAAATTTAATTGTGGGTATATATAGACTGTTAGTATCAATAGATTTATAGATTGCGAAATAAGTATAGCAGTTATCATTTATTATGGTAACTAATATTTAAGTTGTTATTGATCTATTGATGAGTCGGACTTTATATAACCTTAGATAATATACTTGATTAAATCCAACTGTAAACATACACTACCAGCGTATTAATGGATTATTAACACAATATTTATTACTTCCCAACTCATTAATGGATCATTAACACAATATTTATTAATTTTTTGCATCTATGAGGGGGAGCAGCGAACAATTTAATCTGATTACCTGAAGACGATAGCCATCAGGAAAGTCATTGCTGGGAGGACATTAGTTAATGCAAACGAATACGTCGGAGTAGTTAATTTCAAACCCAAGTACGATAAATTCTGGTCGATTACTGGCCTGCATTCAGAGTATTCCACAATTCAATTAAGTTACTGTGGAGAGAAGCAGGTGGCATGAAATAATCATGAAACAATACGTACCCTAACAGACCCATTACAAATGTTTGCCAGAATATTGTACCGCTAAGTTTGGGTCGCACGTTCCTACAATACAATCGAGTCAGTTAGAAGGTGAAAGCCATGATTGCTAAGGTACATTATGAGTAATCAAATGACAAATAGAATACCTTTCGAAGAAGAAAGCAAAAGGAGCAAGCACAACTGTAGCCACGGCATGCCTGTACACCACGAGCACAAAGTGATTCAAGCCTCTGTCAAGAGCAACTTTACTCATAACAACCAGGCCCGCATATCCAAACTGCAGGGCTATCATGGCTATATAGGGTTTTGCTTTCTCCATAAACGTCGCCATTGATAATCAGATCAACAAGCCCCAGTGACTTCTCAATCTCAACCTTCAATACCTGCAACAATCTTAGTGACTTCTCAATCTCAACCTTCAATACCTGCAACAATATTTGTAGATGAAGAAAAAAACAAACTGAGAGAATCTGTCTCAAATACACATGGTTGGCAACGAATAAACATACTTAGGTATCACATTCCTTTTTGGCAATTCCTTTTCCTTAATTCCACAACAACGTACATTTCATAAGTTCGCTCCTTCGCATAAAGCTGTTCTTCACACAACAGAAAATTATAAACTCACTCGTAAAATTCTTTACCTTCGACCGATTTTATTCTTTATTTTCATGGATTTTATTTTTCAATTAAATTCCTTATGTTTTGTTAAAAACAACAAAGGTTTTGTAACCCTAACGTTTTGTAACCAATTGATAGGATATTAATCATTCCAAAGGGATGAGGTTTCCCCATTGCATGAAGGACAATTCCATTTAAATAATGTTTATAGAAATGGGAAATGCTGGATGAACAAATTCCATCGTTAAGTTACTTAGCATCTATGTGAATGAAATATAAAAATGTATCCATCATTTAGATGAATAGATAATAATAAAAACAAAGATACAGGAAAAACCTCCTTATAATGGAACAGGAAAAACGTCGTTCTAACTCCATTATATGTACAGGAAAGGGTTATACAAAATTAATTGCAATACATAAACTAACAAAAACAAGCCAAATTCATATATATAGGGTAAGTGATGTGGTTATAGAAAATATATAAATGAGTTTATACTCGAAAGTTGTAAATCAATTAGCACAACGTGCAACTAAATGAAAGTAAAATTGAAAGTTGCAATTGAGTTTATTAGTATTAATGTGTAGAAATTTTTAAAAATATAACACGTTAGAGGATATCTTTGTAAAAATAATGATGCTTCTATTTCATGCTTATGCCTGGTGTATTTCCATAAAAGTTTATTTCACTATGAATTTTATTATTCATCTCTCATCGAGATGAATTTATATTAGGAATTCCCGACGTTTTCTAAATAAGTTGGCATGATTTTATTGACCTTGAGTGCAAACTTCATCGCCTTATTTATCTCATGTAAACTACTAATGGATTCTCCTTCTATTACATACTAATGGATTCTCCTCCTATTACATATGCTCATGTTATTTGTAATAATTCTCAAAGTTATCAATCAACTTTGGGGTCTCTTTTATGATATCCTTGTGCCTTTAAAATTTCTCCCAAATTCAATAACTCTTGAGTGTAGCAAATCTACAAACTCCATTTAAGAGTGAGTTTCAATAATTATTCACTCAATGATTTATCATTTTCTTTCAACAACTACCTATGTATTGATTTTTTTAGTTTTTCTATCACAATGATGGAGCCATGTGTTTCCTATTGAGGCATGTCTTTCCTATTTGAAAAATTCTTTTTATTTTAACAATTTCCATATTCTCTTTGTCTTGAAGTACTCTTCTTTCCTATATAACTAGTCATGTGGTTACCTCTATACCACATCATAGGTCTTTTCTACAAATGTGAATTTATCTAAAAGAAAAATATTAGAGGAAATTTACTTTTATCTATGTTCCACAATATTTATTAGCATGAAATTTAATAATAATAAAAAATAATATACGATTTCTAATTTTTTCTTTTTATCAAAGCCCCTTATGATATGGCACTTTTATTAAAATAATTCTCTATATATATTTTTATCTTTAAATTTAACTGTCTATAATTTGTCCTTTCTAAAATATGTTTTTCAATTATTTAACTATTTTTTTGGTGTTTTT
>APFE030865471.1:29942-44671 GCA_000404065.3 Pinus taeda | reverse complement strand
GGTTAATGTACATCTGATCCTACATTATTTATGAATTTAGATCCTTGTTTCTTGCATAGTAGTATGTTGCTGTGATTCTACAAGTCCTTTTGAAGCTGAGCAGACAAAGAGGGAGCAACAAAACTCTATAAAGAAGGAAAGGGAATCAAGCACAAGACTCAAGTTGGCGCTCTTGGTTCTTCTCTCATCTATTTTCATAAAAGGAATCAATAGTAGACTTTGATTGTTTGTTTCTAAGATAGCCACCCATATTAGTGGGAATAGCAGCATCCGTGTGGACACTATTCCCGTATAACAATTAGTGCCCCCCTTGTAATATAATTCACATACACTGGACAATGATCTTTATTGTGCCCTTGGCCCTTTCACTTTAGACACCAGACTTTTGCTTGCACTTTTGGTTTAGTCTCCTTGTCTTTCTTCAAACTCTGTAATTCTAGGTGTAGGCTCTGTAACTGAGAGTGGATCTGCTGTAACCCCAAGGTCATGTCCTGAATAGGTGATTCATGCAATCTGATCATGATTTCCAAGGCTTCCTCCTGGGTTCCTATCTTTTGTTGTGATAGAGAAATTCTCAAATGGGGCAGAAGTGAAGCTATAAACCATCTGGGATGCTGAATATCTGTGAACTGCATGTTAGCTTCTCGAATATGACACTTCAACCTTTGATATAATTCCACAGGCATCGCATCGACCATCATCATGATTTATTTGAATTCGATTACTAACTATAAGTCCGACTTAGGCTTACTAAACTCCTTGTTTAAAGTCGCCTTAGATGCAAGAGGATTATCAGAACAAAACTTAACATACCAACTATGCCTTCTTTATATTGTCATTAGTAATCTATTGCATTGTCCACCAAACAAACCAAAAATACTATGTATGTTCACTCCCTATGCCCTTGAAAATTGGGAGCTTCATCGTGTTCGCCATGTTGAATGGCGTTGGTGGAGGTGGAGGTGTGGGTGAAGGTGTATGCGGTGGAGGAGGAGGTGGTGGTATAGTGGATGGATGATTTACTCACGGAATCCCCTCAATGATTAGTTGAACAGTGCTTTGCAGCAGAGTCCATTCCACCGCTTTGTTTTCACTTGCAGGGGTCCAATCAATGGACTATACTCTGGTCCTGACCCTTCGTGGTTTCTAACAAGTCATCCACTTCATGTAGCTCTAAACATCAAGGTAATTTCATCACCCATTTTTCACATAATAAAATTTTAATCCAAGTATTCAATGATATTAAGTGCTCACCTCGTGGTCCTTTAAAAAATATTCTATCCACTTCATTGTAGCTGACTAAGGTATCAATTGAAAATTCTATAACAAATACTCCTATAATTCGATTGATCTAGTGATCGACAGCCCGCATGATCTTGGTTTTAGAGGCTTCTAATCATCGCACTAGTTCTGGCATCCTCGCTATCGGATTATCGAGCTTCCACCTTCCTTGGCTATCTGTCAATTTATCCAGCCATTAATACAGTTCAATGGGGAAGGTGCAGAAGAAGATCTCATGTATCTCTATATACAGATACCTATTCAACCACTCTTCCTTTGACAAGGGAAAATTCCTATTTTCTTGCACCGCGAACTCATGAATCTTCTGATCCAACCACTTTTTGATTTCTTTCTTGGTCATATTCTAATGATGTGACATCACACATCTCTTTCAAGAAGATCCTGGTCCCGGCAACAGAACCATTTTTTGGATTACGGGGTCCTAACCTAGGTTCAGAGTTAGTTGCGCCAACCAACAAAACCCTACACTACTGGCCCTTTCGGAAACAACCTGCATAGTGCAGGCTACAGTCTCAGCCCAAGAAGTATGGGGGGATGTAAGAACCAAGTTTCCGCATCTAGAGACTAGTGTGGTGTCTTTTAACACCTCATATTTTCCTTTGCATAGATGGATACACCCTTAGGGCTCATTGCTGCAACTTTGTTAAACAACCTTCAAACCTTCATGAAGGTCTACAATCACTCTAAGTAGACCCTTAACAGTGGATTTATCAACTTATGCACATTAGAGAACAACCCTAACTTAGTGTTCATGTAGATCTACTTAAGTTAATAGTAAACATAACAAAATTCATTAGAGTCTTCACGAAAGTACTTAAACATGCATTGTGTACATTATTAAGACTTATTCAGGAGAATCATGCAATATTCGATCAATATTCCATAAAACACATTATTCATCAACAATATATAACATTAACAAATATAAACAAAAATATGCAAGAATTCTTCAGAATTTGTCTTTATTGATCTTCAATTCAGGATTACAAACTCAAAACTGGCTTGCGCACATAGCTACAGGGGTCCATGCACTCAATTTCCGAGCCTTTCCTTCCCTATCTAAGTGCAGGAAGCAGAGCCTTCCTACCCTAAACTTCTTCACTCAACCCAATTCTCTATATTCTTCTCTTTTCTTTGTTAGCTCTTTCATTCACTAAGAATCACTATTTATAGACCTTTTCATACAATGCTATGGTCTGTGAACCATGGGTGAATCTAAAAACCAACTTAAAATTTACATAAAACAAGGGGCTAAACCCCTTGGAATCCTATTCATCTATGCACTCTACATCCACAAATTTGTGGAGACTTTACATTATTTACAAAAACTGTACCAAAACTTGGGTTATTTTAACCCCAAAACTGACCCAGGGGACCCCATCCCAACAACATGCAGAGGTAAATGTTGTATTGTTGCAAAGTCTATCATAACTACAAATACAAAGACAATATAATATTGGTGCCAACCGTGATGAAAATAACATTCCTAAGGATAGCTAATCAAAGATCCAAAATAATATCCTAGATGATATGAAAGTAGAAGGGAGCCAATCAAGAAAGAGAAGAAATGCATAAGGAGGAGCATAGTTTCTTAGCTCCATTAAAAGAGGATTAAATAGTCTTAGCCAATCATTAGACAATGTAGCCACCATATATCATCATCAAAGGAAGAGTAGAATGAATCCTAGGGATGATGTTTTTAGTCTAAAAGGAAAGGTTGATATATGGTGGGAGGGTTTCAAGAATATAAAAGGTATCAGGGAAAAAGAGTTGACATGGAGAAAGTTTGAAAAGTACTTTTGAGCAAAGTACTTGTCTGAAAATATTATGATAACAGAGCCAAGGAGTTCTATGAACACAAACTAGGGTAGATGACACCTGAAGAATAAACCAAAAAATTATTGGAGCTACTATGGTATGTACCTTGCATCAAGGATGAGAAGAGAAAGATCGAGAGGTATGTCAATAAGTTACCACAATTATAATGAGACATAATCGAATTTTATAAACTTAAGACTCTAGAGGAGGCTATTTGAAAGACCAAACATTTCTATTAACAACCTAAGCATAAGACCAAAGATCAGGTTGACTAGAAGAAGAAAGGAAAAGGAGGAGGGTAGAGAACCTTAGGATATGAGTATGGAGGAGAGGGTGGAAGGTTTAATAACTTCACCAAAGGTGAAGAACAACAAAACTCCATAGTTAGCAAAAACGGACCATGACAATTAGGGAAAGAAAATATGAAAGGAGCCTATCATTTCTAGGAGTGTAGAGAAAACCATTTGATGAGAGATTTCCCCAAGCTACAGAAATCTGGTGCAAAGATGCACAACATACAAGAAACATCAATTGTGAACGATGTGGCCTAGATCATCCCCAAAATATACATTGCATTGGATAATAGGCAAGTATATCATGAAGAAACAAGCATTCAAATCGAAGGTATGGTTAATAAATCTTTGGCTTCAATTTTTATTGACCTGTGATCTAATTTTAGCTATATTAGTCCTAGGATTGTAGAAAAATGTAAATTGCCAAAGAAATTCCATGAAGAGCCATGGCTCATTCAGCTGGGAACTTGGATAAAGAGGATAATATTAGAGATGGTTGAGTCTTACCTTGTACAAACTGGGGGCATCACTACAACAATTAAATTGAATTTGTTTCCATTAGGATTGCAGGATGTTTTGATTAGAAACGCATAAAACCAAGTTGGATTGCTACAGTAAGGTGTTGGAATGTATCAACAATGAGGGTGACCCAACAATAGTGTAAGGAATCAAAAGGCCGATAACACTAAGAGTGATCTAAGCAGTGAAAGTAAATCATTGTAGATAGAGGGGTTATTCCTTTTATACCATTCAAATATTAGAGGAGAAAGATGCCAATGTAGATGCCTTTGTAGATTATTCAGTGTTGAACTAGTGAAGCGATGTATTTCGAGAAGAATTACCAAGACTATCACCCAACAAGGAGATTGAATTCACAATTTAGTTGATTATAAGAAACAATACCAGTAGCAAAGGCCTCCTATCACATAAGCATGTCGAAGCTCATCGAATTAAAGTTTCAGTTGAAGGAATTAATGGGAAAAGAGTATATATGATCTAATATTTCACCATGGGAAGCCCCTGCACTTTTTGTTAAGAATAAGGATGGAATGCTAAGTTTGTGCATTGAATAAAGGTAGTTAAACAATGCCACTATGAAGAATAAGCACCCACTACCCAGGATTGATGATTTATTTGATCAATTGAGAGGGGCTTAAGTGTTTTCCAATATAGATTTAAAGTTGGGTTACAACCATGATAGAATGAAGGAAGAGGAGATTCACAAAATTGTATTTATAACGAGGTATGGCCCCTACAAATTCACTGTAGTTCCATTCGAGCTTACAAATTCCCCAACAATCTTTATGTTTCTAATGAACAATGTGCTCAAGCCATACTAGTATTTTTGGATGACACTCTAGAGTACTCAAAGAATTAAAAGTAACATGAGGACCACCTACGAGGTTTTCTACAATTTCTAAGAGAGCACAAATTATATGTCAATCTCAACAAGTGTAACTTCTTTATATTGTATCTAAACTTGATGGAAAACTTGTTATATTAATTCTTTTGGATATTGGATACATCAAAATAAGGGTCATTCAAATGTGGATCAAACTTCAATAACTACAATGTGAATTATTTAGACACTGGATGTTGACACCATGTATCCAGATTTGATGGAAACCTATTGTATCATCAATTGAATTTCTTAATAAGATGTTAGATATTATATTTTGGGAACTCCTTTCCTTAGTTTTTTATAATTTCTTATTAACCCATGAAAAATGACAAATTAAATTTTTCAAAATATGATGTATGTTATTTCTAATGTGGAATATGACATGTCAAGATTGACATGTCATATGCCATATCATTTCACATGGCATGTTGATGTGGCTATTGACATGGATTGACGACTTGTATTTTCATTTCAAGATTTTGTATTTTGATCTAGAACCAACTTAACCAGTATTATTTTATTTTCATCGACTATGGGATTATAAATAAATGAATCTCAAGCAACACATATCCAAATCCTAGAAACAACTTATTATAACTCACTTGAATGCCCCAGATACCAAATATCATGCATTATCAATTGCATTTTCATGTGAAAGTGTTAGTCACAAACGTTATTGCTAGACCTCAGATGCTTTAGATTCCATATGTTCTTTTCGCAATTGATTTTTATCTGAATATATAGGAGTATGTAGTATAGTATTTTATTCAAACCATATGGATATCTAGACCTTTGTGATGTATCTAAATGTCTATCTATGCAAGATTCCATTCATACTAGTGGATATTACTATACCAAACAAGAGTGAGCTTGATTGAGAGTCGTCATTGGATGATATTGCCTCATTGTTATTGGAATATTTTTTTTTTCCACCAATAGGCCTTCAAACTCGTAAGGTTTTCTCATATAGTAAAGCTATGAATTCAACTAGGTAGCAAGAGGCAAGAAAATATGAAATTCAACTAAGAAACAAGAGCCAAGCATTGAAAGTCCCTCAATTTTTCTAACTACAATAGAGGGATCAATTAAAAGGTTTGTCAATTCCTTAAAAGAATAACATAAAAATATTAAAAGAGGTACATAACACATCTCATATTTTTTTGTAAAGTTTGTAAAAGTTAATGATAAATGAAGGAAATGTTCATGGAAATCCATCAACCATTGTGAAAGTTAGAAATTTAATTATATCACTGAAATAGAAAATATGAGAAAACATTACATATTGAGAAGTTTAAGGTTTTTCTTTATTATTTTTATTTTCATGAAATCCAATAGTTCATTGACCATATTTTTTTTAAACCTTAAGGTGAAGTGTTATTGAAAATATTTCAAAATGTTAGAAATGTAGTTACGGTTATAAATAATAATAATAATAATAATAATAATAATTTAATTTTGATTTTATGTTTAAATTTTATGGGAGGGGTTGACGATGGGAGCTTGTTGATCTTCCACGACAGATGAGAATATGGGTTTGATCTTATAATCACTAACAAAAACACATTCAAATGCCTCAACCATCCTACTTTTCACAATGGAAAAATGCACATGAGTGAATCAACTAGTGCACATGACAATTTTTAAAAATTTCATCCCTTCTCCGTTATATTAACAAACTATAATACAAAATTCTAGGGTTCCCGTACTAGGGATCATGGCCCTCATACAATCGTTGATCCAAGAATACAAACTAAGGCTTGGAGTCAACCACTTTGACTGCCAATCTACGCTGAACAAGACAACACTTAACCTAATTGTTGATGGTGGCCACATGCAACCGTTTCATTCCATGTGTATTGAGCACATCTGTTGGTTCATATGCTCCCAATATGCAACATCCAAATATGCATCTATCAGTGATGACTGCTCCTTTTGTCCACTGAACACGACTCTAATAAGTCTTCCCTCTATTTGATCATTATTCCATCAATGAGTCAACACCTAGGGACTTCTATGAGTTGTTCACAACTCTAAAGCTACCGACCTATTGCTCCTTAGACCTTGAGTAATTCAACACTTTGGGACTTCAAACTATTCCCACTTCTACCTTCCCCTACTACTATATGAAGATAGACTTAGTGCATGAAGGCTGCCTACTCTCACTCTAGAAGTCCATCTATAACTAGTGAACTAGGGATGAATACTAAGCCCTCTTGGCTGCTTCCTTTTTCCCTCCAGGGATCAATCCTAAGCTTCAATGAACCTACCCTATTTACAAATCTTATGCTCCTTCATAATAATCTAATCCAAGGTCCATGTTAGTAGTTTCCTAAAAGAATCCTAAATGTACATGAATTGCTTCAAACTTTGTCCAAAATCTATGGAAATTCCACCAAAAAGTCAACCCCTCTTCATGGTCATGTCCATCCTTCATGTGGCTCTTTTCTTTTGCTCAAACTTTTTCTTAGGTTCTAGGAACCTTCAGGATATACTATCCCTACATGTACCTCTACAAGTCACTTTAGGATCTGTTTAATTGGTTGTGGACATAACCCTCCATCTAAGGATCTTCTCCCTTCTTTTCTACATAGGTATAGAGAAGACTTTTGGGCAATTTACATGGATTAATCATGCTTAGGATTTACCCTAATCTAGGGTGTACAAGCATTGTTGTTCATAACCCTTTTGAATAGCCCTCCCTAGAATGTATCTTCTACCCAATACACAGTCCTATTACTCATACTCTGTGTCATATCTTCACCACCATTTTTCTCTAAGATAGGCTGCATAGGAACAATCACATGGGTCAGTTCTATGACATCAAGGATTGCCCATAGACATAATTATTTCTCGACTTTTATAGGGCATAATATTACCATGAATTTTCCCTCATCTAGGGCTTATAAATATTTGTCCTAAATACTTCACAACAACTCCATTTGTCACCAACATGAAGCACAAAATTATGCCTTCTTGGATCTCTCATCATAGTTCGAAGAATCCATAGATATGGCCACTAACTTTGATTGGAAACTAGGTCGAGTACATAAATCTTTGCAGCTTCCCTTTGGTAGGGTTATTGCAATCATTTTTGAGCCTAGATCACATCAACAATTCCCTTACGATATGTAGCTACCTTTGTACAATATGTTAGGCCTTGCAAACTTCCAAATCTAGGCCTTTCAACCCTCTTATCAAGACATAGTAGGGTTCCGACCCTCTTCTCCAAATATGAAATGTGGTGACCTATTTATGACTAGAATTGTGCTCAAAACCTTCCACATGTAGACCTTCTAGATTGGCCTTATATTTCTTCTAGTTGATTCAGCTCCTCTAGATTCTTGCGACCTCTTTGCACTGCCTCTATATGGTGATCTCGACCTCCTTAGTATCCCTTCTCGATCCTCAAACTAGGGTACCCTTAGGAATACATCTCTACTTACTTGTTCATGAAATGTCCCTCTCACTTGATACATCTAGCCTTGTCCTAAGGCCTCCTTAAATAGATCTCCCTAAGCCTCTTCGGAACCTCTAGATCTTAGGTGTTTTGATCCTCTTAGACCTAAGATTTAATTTTTCTTTTTAACACTTTTTTTAGAACTTTAAACCCCAACTGGATCTAAAACCCCTGCACCTAGGTTCTTTTCCCACAAAGTATTTTCATGACCAAACTTCTCACAAACCCCATATCTAAGCTCTTGGAGTGCCTCACAAGCTACATAATTCAACACTTTCTATGCCTCATAAAACCTAAAGATCTTGAAATTCTATAGGGTTTCTCCCTCTAAAGCTAAACTCCCTCTAAATCTGCACAACCTCCATTGGCTCACACACTTCCACTATGCATGCTCTGATTCAAGTAGCCCTTCAAAGTTGCTCTAATAGCATGTTGATCTTCCATGGAACATGAGAATGTGGATTTGGGCTTAGAATCTCTGACAAAAAGAAACTCAAATTCCTCAACCATCCTGCTTTTCACACCAGAAAAATACACATCAGCGAATCAACTAGTGCAAATGATTTTTTTTTTTTTTAATTTTCAACTCTTCTTCGTTATATTAACAAACTATAATACAAAAGTCTAGGGCTCCCTTACCAGGGATGATGGCCCTCATAAAATCATTGATACAAGAATACAAATTAGGGCTTACAGTCAATCACTCTGACAACCAATCTACCTTGAATAGGATGACACTTTACCTACATGCTGATGGTGGCCACACATATCCCTTTTAGTCCATGTGTCATGAACACATCGGTTGGTTAATTTTCTCCCATTATGCAACATCCAAAATTTCCTCTATCAGTGATAACTTCTCTTTTTTTCCACTGAACATGACTGCAATAAGTCTTCCCTCTAGTTGATCATTATTCCATCAAAGAGTCAACAAATAGTGACTTTTATGAGTTGTTCACAACCCTATTTATGAAAAAATGCTAAGCTTCCCAGCTCCTCCTCCTTAGTCCTTCAAGAATTTAACATCTTGGGACTTGAAACTCTTCCCAATTTTGCCTTCCTTTGTTTCTATATGAACATGGACTTAGGGCATGGAAGCTACCCACTATCAATGTAAAAGTCCATCTCTAGCGAGTGAATTAGGGATGAATACTAAGCCCCCTTGGCTACTTCCTTTGTCCCTTCAAGGATCAACCCTGAGCTTCAATTAAACAACCATACTTACAACTCTTATACTCCTTCATAAGAAGTTGATCTAAGGGCCATGTTAGTAGTTAACTAACAACCTCTTACCTGTACATGAACTAATACCAACTCTATCCAAAACCTATGGTCCATAATCCACCAAAACGTCATCTCCTCTTAATGGTCTTGTCCATCCTTCATCTACTCTTTCCTTCTACTCAAAATTTTTCTTAGGTTCTAGGCACCTTCAGGTTTTGCTATCCCCACACATACCTCTGCAAGTCATTCATGATATGTTGCCTTGGTTGTGGAGATAACCCTCCATATAAGGATCTTTTCCCTTCTTTTCTACATAGGTCTTGAGCATATTTCTAGGCACCTTACATGGACTAATCATGCTTAGGAGTTACCCTAATCTAGGATGTACAAATGTTACTGTTCACAACCCTTATGAACACCGCTTCATTGAATCTGCGTTCTACCCAACACATAGTCCTATTACTCAAACTCTACACCAAATCTCGACCTCTCTTTTTTTCTAAGCTAGGCCGCATAAGAAAAATCATGTGGGTTAGTTCTAGGGCGTCAAGGACTTCCCATACACAATCATTGCTCGAATTTTCTAGGGCATAATATTACCAACAATATGCCCTCATCTAGGGCTTATAAATTTCTATCCTTAATACTTTAGAACAACTCCATTTTTTACCAACATGAAGCACACAATTCTTCCTTCTTGGATCCCTCATCACAGTTCCAAGAATCCATAGATCTGTGCACTAACTTTGACTGGAAACTAGGTTGAGTACATAAATCTCTGCGCCCTCCTTTGTTAGGGTTATTGCAGTCATTCTTGATCCTAGATCACATCAATGGTGCCATTAGGAGATGTGAACACCTTCCTACAATAGGTCAAGCCTTATGTCCTTCCAAAACTAGGCCTTATAGCCCTCTAATTAGACCATAGCAAGGTCTCGACCCTCTTCTCCAAATCTCAGCTGAACTGACTTGTTTATACCGAAACTTATGCCAAAAACCTTCCACAAATAAACCTTCTAGCCTGGTCATCCACTTATTCTAGCTGATTCAACTCCTCTAAATGCCTGTGACCTCCTTGTTTCGTCTTCTTATGTTGATCTTGACCTCCTTAGTATCCCTTATTAGTGTGTAGAGAATGGCACCCTTAGGACTACATATCTAGCCTCCTTGTTCAAGTGATCTCCTTCTAACTTGGTACATCTAGCCTTGTCCTAAGGCCTCCTTAAATAGATCTCCCTAAGCCTCTTTGGAATCCTCTAGATCTTAGGGGTTTTGATCCTCTTAGACTTAGGGTTTAATTTTTCTTTTATTTTCATTTTAGAATTTTAAACCCCATATACGTCTAGAACCCCTTCATTTGGCTTCTTTGTCCAAAAACTCTTTTCGTGACCAAACTTCTTAGAAACCCTAGATCTAGGTTTCTGGAGTACCTCCCAAGCTAGACAATTCAACAAAGATGCCTTTGGGGATTATGGAAAGGAGTTAAGAATGGAAGTTTCCATTGGGGGAATTAAACTATATGAAGGAATACTAGTGATATCATCCCATTAGTGGGTAGATTGTTCTTCCATCTAATAGATAGGCTAGCCTCAACTTGGAAACAACCTACTAATACTAATACTACTACTACTACTAATGATAATGATAATAAGAATCCAATTTTAAGGCCATGGGAAGGGGTTAAGAACGGAAGCCACCCTTTGAGAAATTAAACTATATGAAGGGATGTTGTGATAGCATCCCATTGGTGGGTAGATTGTTCTTCCATTGATAGATAAGCTAGCCCCATCTTACACTCAAATAAATAATATTCCAATTTAAAAATTATAATTAAACTAAAAAGCCAAAGTAATGTTCAAAACCCCTTAAGCATGCAAATGCTAAGAATGCCGAAGATTATTATAGCTGAAGTAATGATGCAGTTCTAGGCATATTGAAAAATGTTTGATGGGTATGCATATAGTGTATTGAGCATGTGCATGATGATTGCATGCTTATTAACAATGCTATGTTTTTGTATAATATGAGGACTAATCATGGTTTTTATATTGTTGATGATGCAACAACTGAGTACAACAACCTTACCGGGAACAGGCCTTGTAGGTGCATGCTTCTTTCACATGAAAGCCTTGGCAAGATAGATTACCTGAGGGTCTATTAACTAGTGACGGGGATGCCTGAGCCTAGTAGGGTTAGTATGGCAAGAATTAGATTTAATCACATCTTATATCTACTTCAACCCAAAGTGGATCGCTTGAGGGCTTGAAAGGCAATGTTTTAAGATTCCATTGACTTGGAACCGACTCGGCCGAGTTGGTCTGAGTCAAGGCCTCACTGGGTCGACTTGGCTAGTGAACTCGTTCAGTCGGCCAGGTTATTACCAAGTCAGCCAAGTTGTCTAACAACTCGGCTGGATCGGTAATAACCCGGTCGGCTTGGCCGAGTTGGATGACAATATCCCGTGAATTAAAAAACAACGATTTTTATTTTTAATTTTTTGCTTTTGGGGGACTCCAAGGTTTTCACGATGATACTATAATGGTTTTTTGTCACTAAATAAGTTTATCTCGCTTGATCTTGAAAGGTTTGTTTAGGTGGTATCACATATGTAGTAGAGATTCCTTAAGGGATAGCTTCATTTTTCTTCAAAACCTTCCAATAGGTTCTTTGCCCCTTTCTTAAAGCAACCTAACTTTGTGGCCCCAACTTTGGCCCTCCAAAGATGAGCATCGAGCCTTGAGTTGATTCCACGCGATGCTACACCCCTTGATGAGCCTCCAAATGCTAAAACACTAAACTTAAAAGCTTAAACGTTGGAATGTTTGATGATATGCCCAAATGTACTGAAGATGCCCCCTAGCTGGCCTTGACCCTATTTTGGTGGATGGTGCCTTTTTCCAAAGCATAGATGAGGATGGTTATCATTGAGATGACTTAGGAGGGCTAGCACATCCCTCTTTGATGCCAATGCTTACCCTTAGGGGTGCCATGTCACTCACATGCTTGAAAAGGGTGATATAGGGTCTCTCCTAGATGACATCATGGTGGAGGGTGCACCTTTTGAAGATGTACACATGCACTTTGGGACTTTCTTGGAGTGAGGAACACTCTTGGACCCTTGTATTAGTTCCTTGATGACTTACAATCTATTTTGGAGGATAACGCCATTTCTAGCCTCCTTGGTTATGCATTTTTGTTTTGATCTCTATATCATCATCATGTATGTATTGGACAGTGCATTGGGTGCCATTTTGATATAATGGATATATTAATGAGCCTACTTTGATCATATGTTGTCTTCTATCTATATTCTAATGTTGTGTGTACGGAAACATGAATGAAAATCTTTAAAATTATGTTTTTTTATCAAAAAATAAATATTTAATACATTTTTTACAATGACCTAGTCATTGGAATTAGGCCGACTGAGTCGATACAGAGTGGGAGTTGACCCTAGGCTGAGTCGGAGTTAGAGTCGAAGTTTTAAAACATTGCTAAAAGGTACTTGGAGGTCTTGGAAAAGAAGTGGAACTCATGCACCCAATTTTTGTGTTTGACAATAAGCCACCCAAGGGCCTGAACGGTACCTAAAGGCCCTAAAAAAGTAGCAGGAACTCCTTGAGCCATGAACTATGGAACATCCTTGTTTAGGGATAAGTTGCCCTGGAGGTGGTGGCATGGAAGGGGGTCACCACTTGGGTGTAGGTTGATGAAAGAGCATGAGTCCATAGGCTTGAGACTAGTGGGGTTTGGTATCCTCGCTGGTGGAAGGTACTAGATATGTACCAAATGATGAGTAAGTGGATGCTCCATAAAATCAACATCCCATCTACTCATACATATAAGTAGTATTGATTCAGTTTGCATGCACTATTTTTTGTTATAAATATATGAATTATGAATTGAAATCCTTAAAAATAAAATACTTATAGATAAAGTACTAGTTTTATAGAGATGATTATTATATGTTTGTTTACTTGTTAGATGTTGTAGCAGTAGGTTGCCCAACAATGGTCATTGGGAGACATTCTACAGCGAAAACATTTTACAACCATCAAAGAAATCTATGGGACATGAAAACCCTTATCTATAAAACAGATGAAAAAAGATTATGAAAATATTACAAACCGGTAAAATGTGTTTTTAAGTTAACAATAATACATGGGATTTCTCATGATGTCCAGGGTACTTACCCACTATAGTTTGCCCTCTTGAAACCGCATAATCCAGAGGCATCAACAAGTGCTTTTTCCCATTCTGTAATTATATCTGAAGCGTATTGCTGTCTCATTTCACAAATGCGGAAGATATTAAGTTATCATGCGCTAAATGAAAATTCTAAAGGGTTGAAAGAACCGGGAGAGATTGCTAATACAGTTGCACAGAAAAATGAAAATGGATGGAAAACGTCGGGAGAGATTGCGTACGAACGCTGAACCTGGATACTCTTCCTTATATAGATCCTTGTCTGGAAGATATCACCTTGCAGTATAGGTTTCTCCCGGTACAGTTAGTTTCCGGAACGGAGAGTTCCACGTTGTTTCATGAAGCAGAGGTTGACTTTACCACGAAAATATTTTTAAATTATCGCAAATTGCTTTTCCGAGGTGTCACTGCACCACTTAGAATAGGATTCTACTCCCACTTTCAAAATATCTTTCCACCTTATTTCTGTTCTAAATATTTCTCAAACAGAATAATTTATTGAAATGTTAGTGTATATCTGTGTTAGAATAATTTGTTGAAATATTAGTGTATATCTGTGTTTTTATTATTATAGTTATGTAAAAGTATGTTTTTCAGGTACATATAAATGAAATTATGTATCATATTTATGGTTAATTTGGTTATGTTGTCGTTTTAAAATTAAATTTGCATAGATTTATTTTAATTTTCGATCTACTAAGGATTGAGAGGGATGAAACTCTTTTCTTAGTGTAAAATTTGAGAAATTTTTTGTAGTTGGAGAGAATTTTGTATTTGGAAAGATTTGATTCTTCTCAGCTTTGGGTAGATCGAGCACTAATAAAATGTAATTTTTTTTTGGGTTGAACTAGTCAGATTTGAAACTTGATTTCATGGTTTACATAATACTTCATAATATGGTGATCCTCACGTGAGCTACCAGGTTGGACCACACTAAGATGGTTCCTTTGTCCCACAAACAAAGGGGTCTCATACACCAGTTTGATGTATGGCTTGGCCTTGACCTTAAAATTAAATTATTATTATA
>APFE030865458.1:186726-211989 GCA_000404065.3 Pinus taeda | reverse complement strand
ATTTTTGACCAAAACCCTAGACCTAGGAAATTGACCTCAAGAGAAGACAAGACAAGCTTGAAAGAGCTTTAATGACTGAAATGACTTAAACCAACAATGCCAAGAGGGGTATAAACACATCAACTCCTCCATCAGGGTTATGGCATGCCTAACGAGATGCAAAAATTGACACTGATGAGACACCTACCTATGCAAAATGCAAAGAGTTTTGATCGCTGATGGAGAGCTCAAGACCGACTCTAACATGTTGGTTGTGAGTATATATCTCTCAAAGTGTCTCTCTTTCTAAATGTCAAGAAAACTAACAATTTTCCGATATTTTTTCAACATATCATAAACATATTGATAAATTGTACTAGCTTCATCAATGATTTGTTGCCTTTGTTTCTCACTCTTAGCTAAGTTATCTTTGTTGTAATATTCCTAAGCAAAGTTAAAGCAAATGTTTCCAAAAGTATCTAAATTTATCTTTGATGCCTTTCTTTGAAAAAATAGTATGCAAATTCTGGAAATTAATTTCAACAAACCATTCAAAATTTTGTCAAAAAAAAAAAAAAACTTAAATAAACAATCTTTAGCAAGGTTTTGAGGCAAAATATGATTTTTATTAAGAATTATTTTCCATGTTAATCAACGCAGAATCGAGGGCAACACCTGCACTCTTCCCAACCGATAAATATTACAATATATGTGTTGCCTTTAACATGACTCTATCCCCAGGAAATGATTGAAATGTTAAGGCACAAGTACCAATTGATGCAAATGTGTATTTTTAGGAAGTTTGTGCCAAATTGATGTCTTCGACCCACTGTTTGGATGATGGACAAAACAAGAATGTTGCAACCCAGCTATGGACCAACCTTCACTAAATTGGACCCTTTGTTTGCAATGGGAAATAATGTGTCAAAGCCCCTGAAGATGCCAATATCCTTCTCCTCTTGGATGAGTTCACACCTGATCCGAATTGGATCCATGAAAAATTAGTAGAGTTCTATGACTATATCAAATCAGGATAGACTTCAAAAAAACTTGTGGACAATGAGCTATTAGGAAGACCTTTGGACAGTGGTAGTTTGTAGCTAGCAAGGAATGATGAGGACCTCGGTCAAAGCACGTTGACCGAGGCCCATGGAGATCACGCAGGGTGCAAACTAGCGGTTAGGAAGTTCGGATCAGAAAATAGAGGCCGTTTCGTTGGGCAAAACCCCTCGAGAAGGGAAGGCCTTGAGTGCTCGGTCACAAGGAAAGCCAAAAACCGTGGGAAAAGTGCTAAAGCGACAGGCAGGTCCCACGCTCCAAAACCAGCCGAATATCAGAGGCTTTTTGAGCGGTAAGAGGAATCGTCAGGAGACCCAATGATTCCATACAGCAAACGACGCGTGTCCAGCGGATGAGAGAGAAAACCGCCTCTCATCGCGGGCTAACGTTCGAGCAAGTCAACCGCACGATAAGAGCGAACACCGTAGGATCTGGGGGCTCTAGAGCTAACGGCGGAGGATGCGCCCGATGGGAAACCAGATCTAGAGGGAGAATTAAGCGACGACATATAAAAGTCTGAAGTCCGATTTGACTACTAAGATGGCAGATGAATTATTACATAGAGTAATTGAAATACCAAACCTTTTGAGGAAGCGCTGGCATAGTTCGTGAGAGGACAAGTGGCCACTTCCCTGTGAGACGTTACACAGTGGCGATGACGCAGAGGCAGGGAACTCCAAGCGAACAATAGCAGGCGATCCGAAGGGGCGGAAGAGGAAATGAACAGTCATGAGACGTATTGGCTTTAAGCCATGAACATAGAGAGAACAGAAAAGAAGAAAAAAAACACTGTCAGAAAGAAGAGAACAGTGAAGAAGGAGACAGAAGAGACAGAAGCAGACGCAGAGAGCCGAGCTGACTTTTAGAGCTAAGGCAACATTGAGTAGACAAAATGCTTGAGAGGTTCAAGCAATACCTGTGAGAATATCTGCGGGAACTGAGTACCAAATTGGACTCATCCCATCAAGACCAGTTGAAGTCGAGACTTAGTAAGAAAGAGTTTGTGCACTTTAGTGGCTTGGGGAATCCAAGAACCACCCTATTGAGCATCATCTGTTTCAGGAGACTCAATTTGAGCTCCTCGTTGTAAAAACTCTGCTTTAAGACTCAATAAAAGAAGGCCACCACTGAAATTTGGACCGGAGATGTAGCCCAGGAGGATTGGGTGAACTCCTTATTAATTTGTTGTGTTCTTGTACTTGCTTACTATGTTTCTCTTACTGTTTTCCATTTTCCCGTGTCTATGTATTTTTCAATCTTATCGATCCGTTTCCTAAGATAACATAGACACACACCAGCACATGAGTCTGTAATACCTTCATTCATTCATTAATTAACTGAGGTCACTCACGAGTGATTTTCAGATCAACACCTTAGATGAATATGGTCAAGAATGGCTGAAGATACCTCTACGCTCAAGTGTTGGTAATTCCATTGATTTGGCCCTCTCCAATCAACAATGAATAAGCCTCGTGGAATGATGAATTTTCTGAAGAATGTGGCCTTGATTTTGGTACAAGAATTCTAGACTATTTGGGGGATTAAAGAGCTGAGAAAATGGCTAAAAAGACAAACACAATTTGACCTCTCTATAATTGACACAAACACACAAACTATCCCAACCATAAAAATGCAATTCGACCCTTTGAAATTAAGAGTAACAAACAACTTGTTCCTCTTTATTTTTGGCCAATTCAACCTCTACTATAGGCTTGACGATTCAACCTCTCAGGCTTGGATCTGAATACAACACCTTTGACCTAAAGTAAAATGATCTTCAACAAGGTTAATTCAACCCTTTTATTGTAATTATTAAGTCAACCTTTGACTCAAGGATTAGGCTTCTTTCTTGGCACAATAATGATTGAATATGCTTGTACAAACTATGCCTCCATATCTGGGAGAGAATCAAACCAAGCAATCAACTCGACCCATAGAAATTAGCTCATCCCCTGCACAACTTCAACCTCTTGCAATGAGGAACTTTGTGCACCTGCAATGACAATTTTTCTCCAAATACTGAAGTTCCTCTACAAATAAATTTAGTTAAATATTCATGAATAACACTGAAAAAATAAATCCAAATAGGGTGGAAATAATGTGCACCGAAGAAGGAGAGAAACTACCTAGGGTGTCAAGAGATCCACCAAAACTAGTGTGAGGATTCTGCTTGAAACCCTTAAGTCCGAAACTCGCTTGAGCTTCTTTAATGGCAATGGGAAATGCTAGGATACAAATGATTATAAATGATTCCCAACCTCCTTTTATAAGTTCTCCCCAGACTTCTAGACTCCTTTTTAATATTATTTTATTGGTGGGGGGCACTTTCCACTAAGTGAATTTTTGTTGTCCTTTTTAATAAAATATTATTTTCCGCCATTTTCTAAAATAATATTTTCCCCATTTTTATTAATATCATCCAAATTGGGAAAACTCCTTAGTAACTTCCACACTCACAAAATTAGGGACATCAAAGTCCTCCTTGCCAAAGATTTCTTATCCTCAAGAAATCTCACCAGATGTTGCTACTCCACAAGTTGGTCTAACTAAATGTTATGGTCCCAAATGTGCCATTGAACCACTCCATGTTGTTGTGCCACCTCACATGAATAAATACTACTCAACTCCTTGGAAAGCCACTCTACTCACAAATCAACTATATGCACCTTAATAGTGTGCTCCTAAAGGTATAGTCCTCCTCGTCCATCTGAACTGACTGTGACCTCCTCCTAGTGATCACATTGCCAAGCTAGTGAGGTTCTCCATATTAGAAAGTCACATAGTAGTGAAATTATCTCCATGAAATTGAGGTCCAATGGAAGATCTCAGTGGTATCCCCCTTTACAAACTAACTCATCCCTACTGAGAGTTGAGATGACAAGGCCTAAAATGTTAAGGGCCGATGCTAATCTAAAAAAGAAACCACCATGTTATTGTTGCACCACTCTGATTATAACTGACTTCCCATTGTGCTCACACAAAATCCTCCTCTCCTGGAACCTTATGGTAGAATATTTGTAAGGATCGAACATAATCTGTCAAGGCATCTCCATGAATAGATCAGATCCTATCAATTCATAGCTAGTCTCAATCCTAAGCAATAACAGGGAAAACCTGGCTCACTATATGGTGAGGGCCTCAGTAATCCCCCACATGTAAACCCAAGAATGAAATGGATCACTCGCTATCATAATCCTACTCCCCAAGAATTGGAGTGACCTAACAATCAACTGGATCCTTGGATGCCCTAGCCAAATTGAGAGTTCACAACTCCCAATCCATACTGGATGTTGTTGTGTAGTACGAAGAATTATTGGAACCCACCTATGCCTCATCTTTGATCCTTATAGGCAACCAATAGATAAGTTTGATGCACCAATAGTTAGTCGAGGGCATGTTAAACCTCCTTACTCCTACCAAATAACATAGATAATTCTTATATCCTATCTCCTAATTATGCCTCCTAATACTGTTTGGGATTTAAACACCCTCTCATAAGGAAGGTTTATGACCCTTTGTACATTCTCATGTAATACCTCAGAATGTCTTACCGAAAATGTGCCATGCATCTCCCTAAGGGTGGACTTAGGGATGAAATTTGTACCACCTCTGTTGAAGATCACCTCATTCCCTAGCCTATGGATGCCAACTTGTGCATCGATCCTGCTTCACTGGAGAATCTATATTGAGTCCCTGATGCACTAAATCTCAAAGAGTTGTCTTAGAAAATTCTCCCAAGTCTTTCTACCCATAATGAGAGCACCGATCAGACACAACATGGCTCCCTTTGACTGTATGTGATGCAAGAGAGTGATAGATGTGTGGGATCTGATGGGTATGTCCAAGAACCTGTATGCATGCTCACAACCAACGTAGTGACCAACCAGCTCTCCAAACCTAGGTATGCCCACCCCAATGGTATGCCTGGCTTCCTTGTCATGAAATATCCCTACTAGTAGTACTCCCCTTGTCTGATGTGCAACCTCATACGCTACTGCACACCACCATGCACCTCTGTGCTTCTTTGAATACCATTACTCATCGTTGCATATCCCTATACATCACAACATGCCATGCTCTAAGACTAAGTCATTATGTATAAGCTTGCATCTTGTTTGTATCACTGTCTTCACTATCTCACTACCACAAGCCCTGGTTTGTGGACCTCCCCTCTTGATCCTCCATGAGAGATATAAGGGGAAATTTTCCTTGTATGTCAGTGGTGGTGTCACTATAGTGCTGCTCATTGATGACTCCTGTGCCCCAAATATTAGTGGGAAATCATTGTCTCTATACATGGCCCTTTCTGGTGGCTTGTTGATGCCACCTCCTTCGACAAACTCCTACCTGAGTAAATCGATCATCCTACAACCCCATGCATTGCCAAGAGCCAAGACAACTCATGAAGCCTTCCTGATCCCTTGTCAATCCAACCTATCACTGTTGTTGTCTAGGAATGTAATCGGGATACAAAATTTTGGGTGCATTCAGCCACCAAATCCACCACCCTACTAATACCATCCATGATGTGATGGGGAATCCCACATGGATCCCAAACCCCCCCATGACCCATCATTAATCATACCCCATGGCTATAGCTATGCTTTTTCTTTGGTCACAAATGTTGCTCCACCAATGTAATACCAACTCATCAGTTCTCTTTAATCCACCCCCCATCATAGACTAAGTTTAAACCCACTATGATGATGTTGGGCTAGCGCAACTAGAATGTTGATGAACTATTAGCTCACATCCCACTACCAAATGGAGCATGTAGTATCCCTCATATCTATGGGCCCCTAATGTATTGGGCCCTTGACTAAGAGTGATGTTCCAACAATGGGATACCAGCTCAATACCTCTCACCACCCAACCTCGTGAGAGGGATCGAATGCAAGAACACTTGTACATGTAAAAAATCCACCCTGTGAATGTTGCACCCATGCAACTCATGTCGCCTCATCTCACTGGCTCAGCCAACATATATGATCTATCTAGGTAAATCTACCTCTTTCTCTTCAATGTGTAGAAGTAACCTAATAGTACTGCAAGCCCCATCCATGTATGCCTAAAGTGGGGTTATTCGACACTCGAACATGTACTCCTTCCACGACACAGTTAGGGATTTCTATTGTTCCCCAATGTGAGCTATCTCGGTCCTTGACTTGGCACAAACCACTTTCATGTCCTCCAGTTCACCATTTTTCTATAATAAGGTTTCCGAGACTATCTTAGCCTGTTTCTTCATCGCTAGAACGCTGGCCTTAAGCTGTTGAATTTTATGTTGGTGGCTACCATCTGAAAACTATGTCACCACTGTACTATTCTCTCCACCACTGTCTCAACCTGAGCCATTAATGGGTTCACCAATAGTGGTGACTCCTAAGTTACACTGGGTAGATCTCAGTGTTCCTCACAACCATTGGCCTTATCTACCTCATGCTCAACCTCCTCCTTAGGCTCACTGTCAAGAAACAACTTTATGTAGTGGGCCTTTACCTAAGTGTACCTGTGCCTTGGGACCCACGACTCCTGATAGATGAAGTAAAGTTTCCTCCTTTGGAGGTCCCTGCTGATCTCATCATCTAACTATCCTTTTCTTATCCACTCCTTTTGAGGAGGTTTGGTGTCCTTTCGGTTGAATCTCTCTATGAGGCTCTGTGTGAAATTTGTGTATGATGTGATTCTTGCATGACCCAAAGTGATAAAACCATAATACTACCACTCTTGTGTATCTCCATCCAAATGTAAGGTGGCATAATTAATATCATCCACCTCTCTCATGGGGTTTTGCTAGAGGTATGTGTCTTGTTTGTGCACCCACTCTCTGGAGGAATTATTAGCTGAACCATCAAAGTTGGCGAGGGTTATTTTTCCCACTGAATTTTGTTTTTTCTAACTTGGATGACCTCCCCTATATGGTATGAATGGCTTCACCCCCGTGGCATGCACACTTCTATGGGCTCTGTCTATCATCTTACCGCTACTCAACTATGCCAACATTTCTATTAGATTCTCATTATTTCTAAGGATCTCGTCCATGATTCCTTGTGTATTCCATCTTCCTTGAGCCACTGGACTATTTATAGTCCCACAATTTGTTGTGCATGCATGCCCATATCTTCCATGATATTGCTTGCTTCCCCACAGCTGGTGAAGATCACGCTCTAATACCACCATAATATTCCTAAGCAAAGTTCAAGCAAATGTTTCCAAAAATAACAAAAATTTTCTTTGATGCCTTTCTTTGAATAATTATTATGCAAAATCTAGAAATTACTTTCAACAAATCATTCATAACTTTTGTCAAAAAATTTAAGAACAAACTTAGATAAATAATCTTCAACAAGGTTTTGAGGCAAAATCTAATTTTTATCAAGAATGATCTTCAATGTTTATCAATACAAAATGGATGGAAACACTTGTACTCCACCCAACTAAGAAATATTTCCATTAATATGTTGTCTTGAAGATGACTTCAACCCTACGAAATGATTGGAATGTTGAGGCACAAGTAGTAGTCGAAGAAAATGTGTACCTTTAAGAATTTTGCTCCAAATTGATGCTTTGAGTCATTGTTTGGATGATGGATACAATAAGAATGTTGTGGCCTAGATATGGAACAACATTCACTAATTTCGACCCTTTGTTTGAAATGGTACATAATGTGCCAAAACCCCTAAATATTCCAATATGGTTATCCTCTTGGATAAGTGCATATCTTAGATGAATTTGGTCAAGAATGGCTGAAGATACATGTATGCTCAAATGTTGCTAATTCCACTAATTTGGCCCTCTCTAATCAATAATGAATAAGCCTCAAGGAATGATGAATTTTCTGAAGAATGCAGCCTTGATTTTGGTGCAAGAATTATAGATTGTTTGGGGAATTATAGAGCTAAGTGAATGACTAAAAAGACAAACCAATTCAGCCTCTCTACAATTGACATAGACACATAATTGATCCCAACCACAAAAATGCAATTTGGCTCTCTGAAACTAAGAGTAAAAAAATACTCATTCCTCCTTATTTTTGGACAATTTGACATCTGCTATAGGCTTGGCGATTTGGCCTCTTGGGCTTAGCTCCAAATATCACGCCTTTGACCTGAAATATAATGAACTTCAACAAGGTAAATTCAACCCTTTTCTTGTAATGATAAACTCAACATTTTTCTCAAGGATTAGGCTTCTTTCTTGGCACAATAACTACTGAAGATGCTTGCACGAACTTGGCCTCTAGATTTGAGAGAGAATCAAAACAAGAGATCAACTCACCCCTAGAAATTAGCTCATCCCTTGCATAAATTCAACCTCTTGCAATGAGTAACTTTGCCCACTTGCAATGACAATTTTGCTTCAAAGGCTGAAGTTCCTCTACAAATAAATTTAGTTAAATCTTTTGGAATAACACTGGATAAATAAATCCAACTAGGGTGGCTATAATTTCCACCGAAGAAGGAGAGAAACTAGTTAGGGTGGCAAGAAATCCACCAAAACTAGTGTGAGGATTCCACTTGAAACCATCAAGTCTAAAACTTGCTTGAGCTTCTTCAATGGCAATGAGAAATGCTAGGATAAAATGATTATCAAATGATCCCCAACCTCTCTTTATGATTTCTCCCAAAGCTTCTAGACTCCTTTTTAATATTGTTTTATTGGTGGGTGCTACTTTATACTAAGTGAATTTTTTCGGCCCTTTTTAATAAAATATTATTTGCTACCATTTTCTAATAAAATATTAGTTTCCACCAAAATAATATTTGCCTCCCTTTTTCTAATAAAATAATATTTGTGCCCTTTTTATTAATATCATCAAAATTGGACAAACTCCTTGGTAACTTCCACACTTACAAAATCAGGGACATTACATTTGTTGTCTTGTTTTCCTATATTATATTTTTAAAAGTTTGTATCATTTAAAGATTTGTTATATACACTAATATTACTTGGTCGTTTTTAATTATAAAGAAACAACACCCTAGGGCATTGGCCACAGATCAGGATGACATTGTCATTATACAAACGCTTGTTTAAGAACATGGATTGAACATTAAAGATCAAGTTAATGATCCATGGAAGAAGATGATGATCATAATAACATAGTTGAAGAAGAGGGGACAAATATATTGATCTATGATACATTTAATAACGTTGGAATGGATGATGATGATGATGCCCAAGTAGATGATGTTTTTGATAGATCTCTAATTGAGAAGGAAATAAAACCTCTTTATGAAGGTTCCAAAACAAGTCTTCTCTCTTTTATATTACTACTAGTGAACTTAATGGTTATGAATGGTTTGTTAGGCACTTGTGTCACATAGCTCCTAAGGTATGTAATATATTTTGTGAAATTTAGCACTTGATGATAAAGGTTTTTGGTTTTCCTCTATTTTTATTGTTATTTGCTCATTTGTAAAATTTGGATGCAATATGTACGGTTACTAATCATTATATTAAGTAGTATTGATTTTTTAATTATGTTGTAGATTATTAGGTGAATTTATGTTACCATCATCAAATGTTTTACCTCACACATACCGAGATTTACATGCGATTATGAAAGATATTGGAATGGAATATCAAGCTATTCATGCATGTCCTAATGATCATATTTTGTATTATGGAGAACATGTGTTGAAATAATAACGCCCAAAATGTCAAATTAGTATATACTGAAGCAATCAAGCAACAAAAAATGTGCATCGCAAGTTGGAAATTATATTTCAATTAATTGACCCCGCACAAAGGGGGTTGTGAATGGGGAAAACATTGATTTTTTTTCAATTTGTGCTTGTATGCACTGAAATTTGACATGGTTATAATAGATGCATGTGTTGATGATATGGGAGGGTTTCGAAGACTCAAATATGACACACAAAGAATCAACAAAATTATAGAATAAATGTGAGGGGATGAAATTATGTGAGTAGCAAGATGTGAGCATAGAAGCAACAATCCTAGAAACTACTAGAAGAAACAACATACCAATGATCATCACATGGTTGCCTCGAATCCTAAATTCCTCCATGCTCGTAATAATGAAACTCCAACACAAGATTGCAGTGGAATTAAAGACTAGTGTCTATGATGAGATTTAACAACAAGAATTTTGTTAGCCATTTTATCATAATCTTGTCTCCTCCTAATTGAAAATATGCCTTGGGTTTATGTTTAATTGATCAACCTAAATTTTGGGGGATAATCCTTAAACCTAATATCCGCTCCCTCTTGTAATTTGTAATCCCTACTTCCCCTTGAACCCTTTAACCCTATAACATTAGTAACATATGGTCTCCAACGCTTATTAATTCCCCACACCCCTGACTTACATAATCCATATAACCCTAATAACTCCCGAACCCATAAACCCCAAACCCTTTATAACCTAATACAAATCTATAACCTTCAATATTGAAATTTTAACACTTGAAGCCTTTATCTCATAATATAACATTTAACGCACACATTACTTGATATTTATAATCACTCATCACAATATCACCTGACCATTAAGCCATGTAACTTATGTCACATATAAAACTAAAATTCTAGGTCTTAAAATATAAGCACAATACAAAATTTTAATTAATCATTAAACTCACATCCATATATATCCTTATTAGTAACTCGTAACACTAATAATCCATAAATTGTATCACCCTTATCCCTATATATATCCAGACCATAAGCAAAAATCTACATATCGTATTATCATTGAAATCCATACTGCATATAATGCTTGAGATTGCTAACACTTATAATGAGTAATCCATATAATCCTTATAAAATATTTCAATTTTAACCCTTATACTTAACACTTGAAACTAAACATTATAGCCCTTAACATTTATATGTCTATTATAATCCTTAACTTGGACGACATAATCATAAGCATAAAAGCTAACCAACATAAATCAAACACTATCACCTACAATATGAACAATTATCTAACAAGAAATGTAAAGCCTAATCCTTATAGCATATAAATTATCATTTCTATAACCCCTATAACCCCATCCTTACAATTTTTATAACATTTAAACCTTACATACCATATCAATCTAACCACTATAAATAACCTTGAAGTCTAATAATAATTACCATATAAATCTTGTAATCCATAGAACATCTATAACCCCATAACACTATAGCCTCTAACCCCTCCCCCGTTCCCCCTAAGTCCTAACCATTGTATATCCTAATAATATCCATTTAAGGATAATAGGCATATAATGCAGGTGAATTTGGGGTTTTCCAAGCATATCACATAAATGAGTGAGTGAATTTGGGGTTTTCCAAGTATAACACAGTAAGGAACAATTTGGGGTTTTCCAGGCATAGCATAGGGAGGGACAATTTTGGTTTTCCAAGCATAGCACAGGAAGGAACAATTTTTGTTTTCCAGGCATGGCACAGGAAGGAACAATTTTGGTTTTCCAGGTATGCACAACATAGAAACGAAAAATTATCAGGAAACCTTCTTAGCAAGCATGCGATACAAGAAATCAAACATTGCACAAGGACCTAGGGCATCACTCTCTCTTACTGGCTAGAAACAGGAGTAGGACTAGATTCGATATTAGTTGTCAAGCCTTCTCGTTGATGAATACCTTCGGGAAAGTTGATTTTGTTGGGTGTGGAGCCTGATTATCTTCCCAATTCATAAGTCTCGTTTTAGTAGCATTTGGATCCCAATCCTTGACGGGGGGTGTCAATTTGGGTCATTCACTAGGCGAAGGATATGATGTTAGAATTATGTTAATTTAGGGTTTTTTTTCCCTAGTAGAAAGCCCTTGGTTTAACAAGGGAATTGTATTGCGACTATGTATTATTTTGTGTGAGAAAAAGAGAGGATATTGTATGAGAATGAAGAGAAAGTTACAACTGATTTGTTGTAGGTTGTACCCCTTTAGTTTGTTGGATAATATAAAATGAAGGATTGATTGTTTCTCCATGGACGTAACCCAAATTGAGTGAACCACCCATATTTGTGTCTCTTTGTTTTATGATTTTATGTGTCTGTGTTTCTGCAATATTTTATGTGTTCTATTGCTATGCTATTTAATTTCTAATAATTGGTATCATAGCCAAGTTCTATTTCATTGATAAAATTGCAGGAAAGAAGGGTTCCTTGTTCGAGTGGGAGCAATGGCAGAAGATGGTAGGTTTAGGGTTGAGAAATTCAACAGTCAAAATTACTAGATATGGAATATGCAAATGGAGGATTATTGGTATCATAAACATATTTACCTGCCACTGAGCAGAAAAGCAAATAATCCGATAAGCATGATAGATGAAGA
Organism: Pinus taeda; assembly: GCA_000404065.3. Classification (NCBI taxonomy): domain Eukaryota; kingdom Viridiplantae; phylum Streptophyta; class Pinopsida; order Pinales; family Pinaceae; genus Pinus; species Pinus taeda. Next base: position 199,645 of record APFE030865458.1, on the reverse strand, counting down.
ATGGGAGATTCTTGATATAAAAGGCACTAGGAAAAATATGGTTATCCCTGGTAGTGTTGGTGGCCTTCAATATTTCAAAAGAAATGACAACGGAAGATCTAATGAAGGCTTTCGCCAAACTATATGAAAATATCAGGCTCAAATAATGTATTTCTTATGAAGCATTTATTTAATATCAATATGTCAGAAGATGGATCTGTTGTTTATCATTTAAATGAATTTAACACAATTACAACTCAGTTAAATTCTGCAGTGGTAAATTTTGATGATGAAGTTAGGGCTCTATTGTTTCTATGCTCATTGCCAGAAAATTGGAATGACTTAGTCATGGCTATTATTATTTCTTTTTCTGGATCTAGTACTTTAAAATTTGATGTTGTTGTTGGTGCTATCCTTAATGAGGAAATGCGATGGAAAATCTTAGGTGAGACAACAGTTAATGCTTTGACTGCAGAGACTTGGGGAAGAAAACTAGAGAGATGAAATAGCCTAGGACATTGCAATAAGTCAAGGAAACATAAATCCAAATCCAGATCAGGGATAATGTGTTGGAAATATGGGAAGAGAGGACACCTGAAGAAAGATTGTAAATCTCGAAAGGGAAAAGAATGAGACGGAAAACAAGAGAATAATCAGGAAGCGAATGTAATAAGTGATGTGTTGCAAGATGCTTTGATTATTTAATTAGAAATATTATTGATGCTTGGTTGGTAGAATAAGGGGCTTCATTCCACGCCACACCCCATAGGAAACATTTTCATGACTATGTTCAACGAGATTTTGGACAGGTTGGGCTGGGTGATGATAAACCTTGTAAAATTATTAGAATGGGAAAGGCACTTATAAATCAACAAAATGGAAACTAATGGCTGCTAAAGGAGGTAAGGCGTGTTCTCGATATAAAGAAAAATATAATTTCAATAAGACAATTAGGAAGTGAGGGTTTTGTAACTACATTTACATACAAAACCTAGAAGGTCACTAAAATAGCCCCGATAATAGAAAAAGGAGAGAATGTTGGTACATTATATTTATGCAATGGTGTTTCTTATTCTGCTAATGACCTCCACAGGAGAAGATACACCATTGCGGAATCATAGGCTTGATACATGAGTGAGAAAGGGATGCATATTTTTTACTAAAGAAATTTGTCGCCAGGTTTGAAGCATGTTGATTTGGGTTTATCTGAGAATTGTGTTTATGGAAAACAGAAGAGAGTCAGATTTCTCAAAGTTGGGAAAGAAAAGAAGAGTGAAAAGTTAGATATTGCGCATATAGATATATGGGGACCAACTCAAGTATCATCTCTCAGAGGCTCTCGTTATTATGTTACTTTTATTGATGATGTAACTAGGAAAACTTGGGTTTATTATATTCAAAATAAATCTTATGTGTTTGATACTATTAAGAAATGGAAAATTTTGGTTGAGAATCAAATAGGAAAGAAGTTGAAGTGTCTTAGATCAAATAATGGAGGTGAATTCTGCAACAAAGAGTTTGATAATTATTGTTCAAACCATGGAATTCGTAGAGAGGAGATGATTCTAGGAACACAACAAAAATGGTGTGTAAAAAAGGATGAACAAAAAATCATGGAGCGTGCAAGGTGTATGAGATTGCATGCATGATTTCCCTTACAATTTTGGGTAGATGTTGTAGATACTGTTGTTTACCTAATAAACATAGGGCCTCCAAGTTCCTTGGATGGTGGCATTCTAGAGGAGACATGGATAGGTAATAAGTTAAACTACTCATTTCTAAAAACTTTTAGTCATGAAGCATTTGTCCATATTAATAGAAAAAACAAAACAAAGCTTGAGACAAAATAAAATAAGTGTACCTCTATTGGGTATGGTGTTAATGATTTTGGTTATCACTTATATGATTATGAAATCCACAAAATAATTAGGAGTAGAAATGTGATATTCAATGAAAGGGCCTTATACAAAGATCAGTTTTAGAGAAAGAAACGAGAAAAGGAAAACACAGAATGTGCAGTGCTTGATGACATCACAGAAAAAGAAAAGTCAAAGTTTCCATAAAATCATAATGAACAACAAGAACAACAACAACAAGCACCTCAAACTCCTCCAAGTGCTATTAGAATATCTATGAGGGTAAGTAGACCCCCTGAATAGTACTATCCTTCATTATATTATGTATTGTTGACTGATTCCAGTGAAATGGAAGGATATGAAGAAGCAGTGCGGGTAGAAACGAAAAAGAAGTGGGAGCAAGCCATGAAGAAGAGATGGACTTCTTGGTACATAACCAAACTTGGGACTTAGTCAGGTTGCCTGCAGGTAGATTAACATTGAAAAATAAATAGGTTTATAGGTTGAAGGAAGAGGATGATGGTAAAAGGAGGTACAAGGATAAACTTATTGTGAAGGGGTTTGCAAAAAAGAAAGGCATAAACTTTGGTGAAATAATTTCTCCTATTTTTAAAATGACTTCAATCAGAACTATTTTAAGTCTAGTGGCAACAAAAGATTTGCATCTTGAACAGTTAGATCTAAAGACAACCTTTCTCTATGGGGATTTGGAGGAAGAGATTTATATGTAGAAACCATAAGGGTATGAGGTCAAAGGGAAGGAGAAATTAGTGTGCTTGTTGAAGAAGAACTTATATGGGTTAAAATAAGCTCCAAGGCAATGACATTTAAAATTTGACAGGTTTATGTTTGAACAAAGTTATACTAGATGTCATTATGGCCATTGTGTTTATCTTAAGAAACAAAATGATGGCATCTATATTATATTCCTATTGCATGTAGATGACCATGCTTTTGAGGGTTTAACATGTAGGAAATAATTGTGCTCAAAATAAATTTAGCTAATTCATTTTCAATGAAAGATTTGTGTGAGCAAAGCAAATCCTCGGTATGATAATAGCTAAAGACATGAAAAATCGCAACTTAACGCCATCTCAGAGTGAGTACATAGAAAAGGTGTTAGAAATATTTAATATGCAATATGAAAAACCATTTAGTACACATTTGGCTAGCCACTTCAAACTAAGTAAGGAGATGTGCCCCAATACTCAATAAAAGATAGATCATATGTCTAAAGTTCCATATACATAAGCAATTGGAAGCTTAATGTATGCAATGGTGTATATAAAGCTTAATATTACACATGCAGTGGGAGTTGTGAGCAAGTATATGAACAATCAAGGAAAATAACATTGGATGGTAGTGAAGTGGATTTTCAGGTATTTGAGAGGTAGCACTAACAAAGAATTATGTTTTGGAGGTTCAAACATTGTTCTACAGGGATATGTCAATTCAAATATGGTAGGTGATAGAGATAATAGGAGGAGCACCACAGGGTATGTCTTTATTGTAGGTAGAACAATAGTTAGTTGGGTCTCTAAACTGAAATAATTGTTGCGCTTTCAACAATGGAAGCACAATATGTTGCTGCTACAAAGGCTAGTAAAGAAATGATTTGGTTACAAAGGTTTATGGATGAATTGAGCACGAAGCAAGAGATTGGCAGGTTATATACTGATAGCTAGAGTTCCATTCATCTTGCAAAGAACTTACCATTTCATTCTAAGACTAAACATATACAACCGAGGTACCATTTCATACGGTCAAATTTGGAAGATGGACAATTGAAGCTGGAAAAGATACAAACTAGCAAGAATCTTGCATATATGTTAAAATATGTTGTAACTAGGGAGAAACTATGTTTCGTCTCAGTTTCAATTGGCCTTCAAGTATGATGGTAAAGATGATAAACAACTAGGTCCATGTGGAAGCATTATCCAACAAGTGAAGTAGTGATGGAAATGATATAATTAATCTCCAAGTGGGAGGTTGTTGGGTGTGGAGCCTGATTATCTTCCTGATTTAGAGGTCTTGTTTCAACCGTGTTTGGATCCTAGTCCTTGACGGGCGGGGGGGGGGGGGGATATCCCTCCTACTATTTTTGCTGCCTCTTGGCAGGGGTTTAGGGGAAACACCCCAGAAAGCAAAATTTAGAGAAAAAATTCCTTGTAAAATATTTTAATTTCGTAGTTAATTTGGATTTTTCATTAGGCGGAAGATCTGGTAGTAGAAGTTATGTTAACTTATGGTTTTTTCCCTAGAAGGAAACACTCTATTTATAAGAGGGAATTGTAATACGACTGTGTAGTATTCCGTGTGAGAAAAAGAAAGGAGACTGTGTAATGGCGAAGAGGAAGTTACAATAGATTTGTTGTAGGTTGTATCCCTTCAGTTTGTTAGATAATATAAAAGCAAGGATTGGTAGCTTCTCTATTTCCATAGCCCAAATTGGATGAACCACGTATATCTTGTCTCTCTTGTTTTATGCTTTTCTGTGTTTGCTTTTCTCTATTATTTATTTGTTCCATTGCTTTGTTATTTAATTTCTAACTGATACGTTGAGTTAGCCCTTGGGAATATGACGGAGGTGCGAGTATTTAGGGTTTTGTTCTCAACGAAGACATTAACATTTGGGGTTTTTCTCAACGATAAATGCATGAGTGTTTGGGGTTTTGTTTAATAACAAAGGCATGAGAATTTGGGGTTTTCTTCTCGATGAAGGCATTAATACAAGATTAAAAACCATCATGGTTATTTGGTGTTAACAAAGAAAAATATTACACACATATGTATAATCATGATTACACCCACAGTCATCCAGCATAACATACCAGTGAAGACTTTCCAGTTGAAAACATCATGAAATACAAAAATCAAAAGTTCTCCAAAGGTTTAACTTATAAATTCAACCCGAATAGGCTATCCAAAGGTAGAAATTAGCAATTGCGTGACTTTTTTTTTATAGCCGCGCAGTCCAACAAAAGTCTGTGACCACTTCACATACTTGTAATTGGGATTCCCTGACATTTACCACCCAAGGGAATTCGATTTTGAGTCAACTTGGAGATATAAAACCCCTAAGGGATCCTCTTTTCCTAGTCATAAGTCATTTTCTCATTAATGAACTAAGGGAGGGAAGAGGAGTTCAAAATTCTATATAAACAGGCCATTAGAAGACCAAGAGCAAGAAAGAGTAAAGCATTATCATGCTGGAAAAATTACTCCGCAACAATCCAAGATTTCATTGAGAAGAGGATTTCACCATTGAGAGAGTCTTCATACTTCTTTGAGAGAGAGAGGAAGCTTGCAAGGGGATTGAAGAAAAAAACTTCATTGTTGAGGATTTTTGAGCACTATTGCTCAAATAATTCTCTCCAAGTGTTTGGAATTCATCTATTGTTTCTTTTCTACTTTCAACAGTCAATAAAGGGAGCCCTTTTCCTAAATTTTGTGGATTTGTTTTCTTCATTAAGCTTTGTTCTTTGTGTTATCTAGCATAGTTTTTAGTTTATGTTTATGCATGCATTATTTCCATTATTTCAGAGCTTTGTTATTTAAGTTGTCCACTAACAACAACCAACTGCTTGTTTACTCCTTATAGGTAACAACGAATTCCAAGTTTTTTTGGTACTCCATAGCAACATAAACACCATAACAAGCTGGTGACTCCACTAGTTTTCTTTCTTTGATCTAACAATTGTTTTAGCAGGACCTTTATCTCTACATTTTCGCTCAATTTTGTCTTTGTCAGTTCTCTGGAATTTTTGTAGGCCCCTTGGGACCTATTTTCGGTCAGAGAAAGTCAATTCTTTACCTTTTTCCACTGGTCACGTGGATTGTTTCGTAGACAGACGCGCAATCTGCGTGACTCTGCACAAGAAAACACGCGTGTTTTACAAAGAGCATAAAAACCATTGTAAATTTTCTTTCCTGGATGATAGGAAACCTTTAGTGAATTGCCTTCATCTCTGCAATCTTTTTATAGTTAGTTTAGATTGTTTAATTGATTTACTAATCAATATTAGTAGGGTAATTACCTAGTCTTTACTTTTAAAATTTGTTGCATTTCACATGTAGCTTAGTTAAGGGGAAGAGTAAGTGGCCATAATCCACACATATTTTTCAATTTAATTTGCTATTTTTCAAGTCACATAGCTTAATTAGGAGGAAAGTAAGTGGCCCATAATCCACACATCGTTTTTACTAACCAAAGCAAGTTTATTTCATTAATATTTGGGACTAGGAACAAGTGTTATTAAAGAAAGGGAGTAGCCCCCGCTTCCCTTGTGTCTTTCAGATGATCCTGGGCTTGCAACTAAAACTTTTCTTAACGCATTTGGTTTTTTCGTCTCCCTATATGCTTACATAGAATAATTAGGAAAGAAGTAACTAACCCATCATCCACAAATGATTTCTTTTCTTTCACGGAACAATCAAAATGTAGCATAATTAGGAGATTTTTAAAGGACAACCGCATGTCCACATTGCATCACATTTTTGTATGCTCGCAATTCACTTGCACACACTAAACACCCCACACACTAAGCTACTCTAAAATTGGTTTCAAAGGGCATCTATTTTCAGGTGCCTTTCTACTTAGTTTATTATAGCTTACATTTTCACACCATAAGTGAAGTAAGACTCCTCAAAATCAACCATAACATTGAACACATTAAATTTGCCACAGGGGCCACAAAAGAATTTATAATTCAGGTTATGACCATTCGGGGTAGGCATTCCATAAGCCACCATGGTTACGTTATATTTTGAAACATAGAAGTTGTCTCTTAGGGTGCTTAAAATTATTAACCATCTCATGGAAAAGACTACCCGGGCATGACAAAGCCCTAATTCAGAGGGGGCTCGACTTAGGTCCCAATGTGTGTGGTGCTATGCAGGGCTACTTGATATAAATAGTGCTTGATATTGATGATTTCTTACCAAGAAGCTAAAGAATTGAGTGCCCCCGTGAGACAAAGGTATGCTAGTGGCCAAAATTTAGGGTATCTTTCCCTATAGGTGGAGGTGCGGGAAGCACTAAAGCCTCATCATTACCTTGGTTGATTCTTTGACTGCTGGAAAGCATCACCTTTCTTTCAGGATGTTGCCCCAGTATCCATCAAAAGATATGTCTACAAGGCCCAGTTACTGCATGAGGAGAAAGGAAGTATAGGTCTTATAGGATTTTTATCACACATAAACAAACAAAAATCCTTTTTTGATTGATTGATGACATGGTATAACTTAAAGGAAAAATAACAATTTATTTTTTGCTTTGTTTTATGTATGTGATTTTATTGCTTTGATACATATCATCCTCTCACCCATAAGTAACACACTCCATTTATTGACACCATATGGGACACCACAACACCCCATCACTCTAGGCGCTTCCAAGACCTCCCCTATTACCGAGAGGTGTATTAGGTCTCTTGCCATTTAGGTGAAGAAGACATCGTGCAACCACTATTATTGGTTAATATTTTATTGGAGAAACTTTGATTGGGAATCCTCCCCCTCAAAGTACTCCTTTCACTACCTATAAGGGTGTCCTCACACCACCCCTTTGGGGAGCCCACACACTACCCCTTCGGGGAGTCCACATATTACCCCTCCAGGTAGCCCATCTCACGCATCCCCGCGCGACACTCCTTTGCATATTGTTGTTCAAAATAATTTTGCGATGGAAAACAAAGGCCCATTTTTAACATCCCTAAATATCTTGGATCTAATGAAGTTAACTAATGCCCCCATTGCTCATAACCAGAATTGGACCTCTATGCCAACCAAGTTACCTTCAGACATACCAAAATTTGAGGGGTAACCATATAATGACCTTTCATTTATGGAGGTAATCTAATGTTGATTAGTGGTAGCACCGGTTGCGCTATAGCCATGAAAATTGGTGGAGAGGCTAAGGCACATAAGATATCCAAGACCCAGAAATTATTTGGGGAAATTCCACCCAGTTAGAGAGATATTGAAATAGTTAATATTTTTAATGAGTTCCTAAGTCTAAACTTAGGAAAATTAAAATATTAATGGGTATTCATATAAAACTAGGTGAGAATGTTCTAAATGAGGTGGATCTAATCTTAGTTGCTGATTATAGACTTAATCTCGGTCGTTGAAGACTCAACAAGAAAAGTATAAGAGGAGGCTTGAGGGTCAGTTGGAGATACACCTAGATTGATCAGTTAGTTCGATTTTCTGGAGCATGGCTTGCTGAGAAAATTCGAACAAGTGATCTGTTGCAGCAAGAGGTATTGAGTACATAGAAGAGAGGCAGGGATAGTGCCCGAGGGTCAACACAGTAACTAAAGAGGCTGATGCAGAGGCAACTATAGACCGCACAAAGGTTGAGGGGCCTGTGTGGGTGACGTAGAGGGCCAGAGGGCTGACATAGAGAGTCAGAAGGCTGACGCAGAGGTTTTAGGAGCTAGGCTAAGGCTAGAAGGGATTACACAGAGCCTAGGAGAAGCGCAGAAAGGATTTTCGTGGGGCAGACTAGAGCTAAGAGGCTGAATATCTGTCTCCAAGAAGAGGTATTACTGTCGTGTAACAATCTCTGTTGGGTGAGCCATTTATGGCACCCTAGTTATACTCAAGAATCTACATAATAATAAAACCATCAAAACTACTGCACCGGTTTTCCCGCATTGGGTTTTTCTGGGGACGATTGTCCAAAAATAACGGTGTCCCTTGTGTGTTTGTCTCAGTATTTCAGTTGTTGATTTGTATGAGTTAAGGCTGCATTTGTGTTTATTTTAAGTATTTATATTTATAAATAACTTTTTAATGGAATAAACAAGTAGGAGAAATAAACCAGATAATTTAGTAGGGGTTTCTAATGTGTCAGACTTAGAAATTTCAACATGGTATCACAGGGTTGTAGATCATAGGAGGATTGAAGGCATCAGTGATATCAGAAATTTGTAGCAATAGCAACTGTCTCGAGAGATAGAGTTGATCCTAAGCAGAAGGTAGTAGAGAAGGAGTGACGTAGAGGTCCTGCGTCATCATTTCGAGCTAGAGAGAGGGGCTACACAGAGGCAAAGAGAGGCGGAAGAGGATCACAAAGAGCCACATCATCCTACTCAGCTAGGTAGGCTTGACACAGTTGGCCAGAGGAGTGATTCAACGTTTTCCGAGATTGTGCAGAGCTAGAAGGCTCAATTTCTTCAATTGTTAGGGCCTAGGGAGCTGTGGGCAGATCATGGATTGGAAAGTTCGTGGGGTGTTGTTCCTGTCGAAGTATAACAGTACCTAACGGGATAGAACCAAGGTAGAGGGAGTCGCTACCTTGATAAACTTCTAGCTAAGAAATCTAGATCCAAGTTGTAGTTGCAAAGAGGATTGGAGAGGAGCAGTTCAACATTTGGCAGGAAGATTTCCAGTAGGGAAATTAGGACTTAGAGGGAGATTTCTTGAGGGAAGTTGAATCTTAGTGGGAGTCCAGAAGAGGAGCGGAGATGGAAGTAAACTGACTGAGGGATCAGGACAGGTTGGACAAGGCTTCTAACTTTTTCATCTGGAAGGCCAAGATCCTGGCAGTCCTGGATAGACATCGCATCAAGGGCTTCACCTTGAGAATTGTGGCTATCCCAGTTGACCCAACTGATAATGAGAAGTATGAGGATGCAATGGCGACGAAAAAGTACATAATCCTTGATGGGGTCAAGGATCATGTCACACCACATATTGGTGAAAAGAACATAGCAAAGGAGATGTAGGATACTTTGACGACATTGTATCAGGGCACTTCCATGCATCATAAGATGCTATTGGAAAATCAACTGTGTTTGTATCAGATGTAGAAGGGGGAGCAAATAGATCTATAGCTCCTCAAGTTGCAAGAGATTCGTGACGAACTTACTTCCATAGGGGCCATGCTGGATCAGGAGTTCATTGTGAGGACTTCACTGTATGCAGTCTCCGAGGAGTGGGAGACATTTGTCCAAGGCATTTTGGGTAGATCTACTCTTCCAGGATGGAAGAGATGTGGGAAACTCTTCGCTAAGAAGAGATCAGGTAGTTGACAAAGGCAGGGAGTAGTGGGAAGGGAAGTCGAATCAAGAAAGAGGAGGAGGAGGATGCAACTCTAGCATCTGTGGGATAACAGGGGAAGAGGAAGAAGAAGGATATCTCCAAGGTGAAGTGCTTCCATTGTGGGGAGCTGGGACATTATGCATCCCAATTTCCTAGGAAGAAGAACAAGGGAGAGGCCTTCGACTCCAAGGCACCTCCTGCTAAGGCGGAGAAAGAATTCGAGACTGATGAAGACTGTGACATGAGTGCTCATGCACCTCTAGAGAAGAGGTGAGGAGACATTGAGTTGTAGTAAGGAGGACTACATACAAGGGGCAAGACCCTTGAGGTGCCCAAACTCTTAGATCATATCCAGCTACAGGAGCCCTTAATGACAGTAGTAGGATGACAGATGTTGGGTAGAAGCAAGATGTGATGGAGCGACAAGGTAGTGCTGGAGTGCAGAAGTTTGTAGCAGCATAGTGGGGGTTGCAGTAGTGTGAGAGGCACATAGATGTTTGCAGCAGTGCGAGAGGCACAAAGGTGGTTGCAGTAGTGTGAGAGGCACAAAGGTGTTTGCAGTAGCGTAGAGGTAGCAGAGGGAGCACATGATAGCAACAGAGGTAGCTTCAACATTAGGAGGCTTCCAGACTAACACGGATGTCAGAATTTGGGTAAATCAGTTACTTATTTCTCAGTAACTGAGTTGCAGTGCAGCAGTTACCAGTGGCAGTTCTTTGGGCAGCATGGGCAGCATGTTGAGAGGGAGCTGCAGTACAGATGTAGCAGTTTCAGTTTCATGGGTAGCAGTACAGGAAGCCACAATGCGATGGATGTTGGGCAATAGACCAAGCATCGACACAGGTACCAGTGTGGAAGGATCAGTGTGATGTTGAGTAGTGGATCATTACTAGAGCACATTCCTTGCTAAGAGGGAGTGTTGATTTGTGGTAGCATCGTGTTACACAGTAATTTGTAACCGTTTGTCACCGTCCCTGTTACCCCTCTCCCGCATCTTGGAGGACCCATTCCGGGACTTGTGAGAAGTGACAAGACTTGAAACCACTTGCCTTATTTACCTCTAAACATGAGCTCCATATGCCCTTAAGACATCTCCTGCTCATTGCCCCTAAAAATAGCCCTTTTTGGATTGGCGCTGGTGCCCTGTGTTATGCCCGCGCCAATGGGGAAAATCCTAATGAAAGGGCGCGCCATTGGCGCTCTGTCCCAAAGTCGCAATCGCGCCAACCATGTTGGGCAAAGTTTTCAACCACTCAAACCTCTGAAGGTTCTGTCCACCTCATTCACCAAACTGATTCCAAGTTGAGTGAGGATGGTTTGGCTTCGAATCTCCTTGGATGGAAAGTTTTTTGCCACCATTCCTGGAAGTTTCCAAGTGATGAAGCCAAATCCATGATTGTGGGGGATTGACCTTATCTCTTCCTTTTCCTCTATAAAAGCTTGTCTCCATGGCTTGAGCAAGCTAGTTCTAGTTCTAGTTCTAGTTCTGAGAGTTCTGACTCTTGTGGAAATACTTGTGCTGAAAGGAAGATATCAAAAGGTTGGAGTTGCAAGAAGCCTTCTTTGTATCCATAAGGCTTTACCTAAGTAAGGAGACTTTGTCAGTAAAGAGAGAGAGAGCTTGCCCCTCATCCCTTCAAGCTTTTGCAAGACTTGTGTAGCTGAGCACCCAGCCAAAGGAGGACTTGACGTCAGGACGCTGGTTGTATTCTCCTTTGTTGAATTATTAATAATAGATGACTATCATTATGGTTCCATTCTCGTTGTACTTGTAATGGTTGATGTTGAATTATATCCTTCCTGACTGATGTATAATTGCATATATTAGATTTCATGCTTGTGTTTGTGTTATTCTCTTTGTGTGCAGGTGTCCATTCACGTGGATAGTGGAGGATCGTGACCGGCCAAGGCAAAGGAACGCGGGCGACATCTCTTCTACAAATTAAAGCGTTGGATCTCAAGTAGGTCTTCATCACCTACTCTTTATTTGCAATTAGGAACTTGCGTGATAGCATCGTTTGATTGTTGCTAGACCCGTTCTGGGCTAGTAGGGATCGCCTCTATCCGTAGAGGGGCTTTACCTCTCCAACAATTTGGCGACTCCACTGGGGAGTTTAGCTTGTTGTTTCGATTTGTAAACTTAGAAGGAGTCTGAAACACGACAAGATAGCCTTCGAAACACTATTGCTTTGCAGTAGTGAAGTAGATCAAAGCCGCTTCAGTCGATCTCCGGTTCGGTTTACAAACTAAACAATTTGGAGTTTGTCTTGCGTCTTTGGTTTTTCTTTTGATTGCTTGCTTAGATAAGCCTTTGGAATTGAATTTCTTGCTTCCCCTGTACTTTTTGACTTGCTTTAAGCTTGTGACCCAAGCCCTGGACTCCGTATTTTTCTTTTGAAATTGGCAAACTTTGTTAGCGCGTTTTTTGCCTTTACAGTCGCGCTAGTGGCCCTTGTTGCTAACTGACAACCCGCGCCAATCCCTGTTTAACGCGAGTTGCAGCCTGAAAATCGCGCCAGGTTGTGTAGTTTTTGGTCCACTTGTTTTGCTTGCTGTCTGAGCTTGGATTTGGATTTTGCCACCTCTTTTTCAGTTGCTGGAGTGTGTTTAAGCCTTGTTTGACTGGTTTGCAACCTTTGTCCTCCGGGTGTTCGCCTCTTTCCATCGATTTCACACCTCAACCCTAGGGCATCTAGTGGCCGTGTGTGTTGAGCCTCCCATGGGAGTTTTGGGTTCTTTGATTATCCGGTTAACCTTGTGATTGCTTTTCACATTTTCTTCAGTGATTGTTGAAGTGTTTTTGAGTGATTTCCGAACAACTTGCTCTTGTTTGCTTGGATTTAATTCTAGCTTTGTTTGAGCTTAGATCACATAGCTCGTGCGAAGCCTTGTTTTCCTTTTGATTTGGAGAACTATCTTAGCGTCTTGGGATTCCATTGTGCCTTCATTGAGTGAATTTGCTTCTTTGCTCAGTGTTGTTATCTTTCAAAATTCATTCTAGTGCATTGTGCTTGTAGAAAGGAATCAAATAATCT
>APFE030865458.1:155898-184096 GCA_000404065.3 Pinus taeda | reverse complement strand
ACATATCTTGGGCAACCTTCTGGAAACCCGGGACAACCCAACGCTCAACAAGGACAACCCGATACCCAGCAAGGCTACCCTTCGGGGCAACCTTATGGGAACCAGGGACAACCTTATGGTCAGCAAGGTCAACCCGGAAACCAGCAAGGCAACCCTTCTGGGCAAGGGGGCCAGCCTTACACACAGCAAGGCCAGCCTACCGCTCAGCAACCATCTGGTCAACAAGGACAATCCTCGGTTGCGCAAGGGCAGCCCCTCGCTCAGCAAGATCGACCTTCTGGATGAACGGGGCCGTCTCAGATCCGACCAGGACAACCTTCCAGCCATATGGCCGAGCATGCAGGCGGGTACCAATCCCGATCTCCTCATTCAGGTGGGTATCAATCCCAACATCCTTATTCAGGTGGGTATCAATCCCAACCTCCTTACTCGGGTGGGTATCAATCCCAGCCCCCTTATTCAGGTGGGTATCAATCCCTGCCTCCGTATTCAGGTGGGTATCAATCCCAGCCTCCCTTTTCAGGTGGGTATCAATCCCAGCCTCCTTATTCAGGTGGGTATCAATCCCAGCCTCCTTTTTCAGGTGGGTATCAATCCCAGCCTCCTTATTCGGGTGGGTATCAATCCCAACCCCCGTATTCAGGTGGGTATCAATCCCAATCTGGTCATCAAATGCCGCCTGGTTCCCAGGCTCAATACGGATACCAGCAACCCCAGGGGCAAAATCAATACACCCCGTATCAAAATTACCAGCAGCCACAGGGTAACCCTTATCAAAATTATCAACAACCTGCTGGCCAGTATGGTAACCAATGGGGCGCTGGGGGCAGAACCAGTATCAGCAACCCGATTCTGGAAACAACCCTTATGGACAAAATCCTTCTGGACAAGGCCCTTTTGGACCTGGTCCATTGGGACAAGCCCAGTGGGGGCAATCAGGAACTGGTTGGAATTCTGGCTCTACCTCGTATCCGGGACAAATGTCCTTTAATCCGCAGCTACCATTTCTAGCGATGTTGGAACTGCCCGATGTGTCGAAGTTAACAAATGATCCCATTTTACACAATCCACAATGGCCACCAGTTCCAACTAAGATACCTAGTGACTGTCCCAAATTTGATGGGAAAGCCGGAGAGGACCCTCAAGCTCATGTGATGACGTATCACTTATCGTGTTCGTCCAATTCATGGCTCGATGACTCGATTCGGCTTCGCCTCTTTCAGAGGAGTCCCACTGGTTCGGCAGCCAAATGGTATATTGAATTGACCCGCGCGTCATTTCAAGATTTCAATTCATTGGCCATGGCATTCCTTACTCACTTTCAGTTACCCATTCGGTACGAGACAGGGACTCACCTCCTTACGTCTCTTAAGCAAGATATGGCTACGCATATCTCCGATCACATTCATGAATGGAGAAGGCGTCACAGGTTGATCAAGTTCTGGATTCCTGATCAACTCCTCACCGACTGGTTCACGACTTCCTTTGTCCCTAAGATTGCACGGGACATTGCTATGGGATCCTGTGTAACTGAAGAGCAAGCAATCGCGCACGCTCAGTACCTAGACTTAGTTTACTCTCAGTCTGGTACCTTGTATAAGTATTTGCCGGATGCCCCAAGGCCCGGTACATCCAAGGCTCCGCCCAAGCCATCTGTCGATGGAGTCATTGGCTCTGTGAACCCGACCTCTAAAAAATCATCGAACCCTGGGAAGCAAAAATCAAGTGCATCCAACGAAAACACTTCTCAGGGTGGTTTAAATTCTGGTAACACTTCCGAGGTCAACGCCGTCTAGTCCACCACGGTGGGCAAGGCCTCGAAAGGAAAGAAAAAGGAAAAGGGGAAAGGGAAAATAAATCCGAGCAACCCAAACAGGAATCCTCTAAACCTCCAGCCGAGGAAGGAGCTAAGCGCAAACCCAAGTATCCTTGCCTCATTTGTGAGGAGGATCACTATACTAAGGACTGCCCTAGGTGGTCCGAAGTTAGTCGTTTGTTGAAAGGTGCTCTTGGGGTCCCTGCGGTTCTTAAAGAACCCTTTCCCTCTTAGCAAACTCAAATGGTGGCTGATCCCTCTTCTTCTCCCTTCGGTTCCCAGGTCTTCATGGCTGGAACTATTCCCGTTCATGTAACGACTCGAGCGAAGGAGTATCTGTCGTCCACCGGGAAGGAGCCAGAGGTTCCCTCAAGTGCTCCTTCGTCCAGCTCTGGTCCCCTCCATATCGAGATACCGAGTACTGAGATGACAATCCGAGCCCCTCCCAAAGGGGTACTCAGAAGATCTTCTTATAATCTGAATGCTCGTGCTGCTCAGTACTATAGCATCGTAGAGGACTTAGTGCAGGCTCCGTCGGCTATGTCCGCCTTAGAAGTTCTTCAGAGCTGCCCCCCCAGAGGAAGTCCCTGCTATCGGCCATCGGTGGCATCGACCCAACAGACTCGGATTTGATTACCTTCGACCTCGAGAGCCATGTTCCTCGACTGCCTCATCAGATCACTTTTCTCATTCAAGTCGTCATCAATTCCAAAACGATCCATCGTACAGTTATTGATGAAGGCGCATCAACCTACATTATGTCTATTGCGTGTTGGAAATAAATCGGGTCGCCGACTCTGAGTCAGTCTCCAACGACCTTGGAAGCATTCGATGGGAGAGAATCCCGCCCTTATGGTATTCTTCAACGACTACCAATCACCTTAGAAGGGAAGACTGTGGAAGTAGAAGTTGAGGTTGTTGACGCAAATCTCACATGTAACCTCCTTCTGGGCCGAAGTTGGACATACGCCATGCGTGCCGTGGCTTCATCCCTCTTCCGTGTCATTCGTTTCCCTCATTAGGGGAAAATTGTCACGGTTGACCAACTTTCTTTCTTCGCCTCCTCTTCTGAGGGGAATGTACCATTCGTTGAGCATACCGCCGTTCCATTTGAGAGTGTGGGAGCTGGGATTTTCAAAGACCCTACCCTTATGGGTGTCTTCTCCCTCCTACCTCCGAGCCTTGCTTCACTTGCTTTGGTCTCGGCTCGCTCTGATCCTTCATTGCACTCCGTTGCGACCCTCGGTCCCCCTGCCAAAGGGGGCACCGATCTTCTAGCTTGTAAACCTCGCTCGGCCGGGGGGCATGGGCAGATCATCGGTGCTGTTGATCATTTTATACATCAGGCCGAGCGATGCCTGCATTATCTAGGCCGGTTATGCAACAGTGCGATAAGGCAAAGTCCTGCAAAGGGCTTGACTTGAAATGAGTATCATGCGAGCTCTTTTATTTTGTACATGCATATGCTTTTTAAGAGTGTGTTGTATGTGTGCGTGTTTATTTAATTTGTATCTCAGTGTGTCGGCGTGATTGCCGCTTATTGTGTCTTTTGCTTCTTGAACAGATGTCTGGATCACCTTACGTTGGTTTCGCTGATGGTGCTTCCCGCAGTAGTCGCAATCTGTCATCTGCGGCATGGGTGATCTACGATCCTCATGGTGAGTTAATAGATATTCAAGGAGTGTGTCTGGGTTGTACAATGAACAATGTGGCTGAATATAGTGCTGTAATTGAATTATTAGCCGAGGCGATTAACCTTGGAATCCGCTCATTGGTTGTAAACTTAGATTCGCAACTTGTAGTTCACCAGCTCAACGGACGATATTCCGTCAGAGATCATCGCATTTTAAGGTTGTATTTACGTGTTAAGTTATTGGAAAGAGATTTTGATTACATTACTTATCATCACATTCCAAGAAGACTTAATGTAGTAACCGATGCATTGTCTAACTATGTATTGGACAGACATTTGCATAATATGTAAATCAACAAACATAACAGGAAGCATAAGATACAATAAAACACCATACATATGTATATATATATATAATATATAATATATATATATATATATATATATATATATATATAATATATATTTCGTTTGGCGCACTGAGGCGCTCAAAAAATAGAATGTACATGTCTGGATAGAGTCTGTGTTCCCGGTACATCTGAGACACATGTCTCTAAAAAAATATATATGCAGAAAATAAAGTCTAGAAGCCTAAGCACGGTGGTGCTCATGATAACACATCACCGCTCGCACTAATCATCTCAGCAGACGATGGACGCGAGTCGGCACCCCTACTGTATGCCTCTGGTAAGCAAGAGGAACATCTGCCAATCTGGCATAACCAGGAATCCCTTGGGCAAGCCCCTCGAGATTTTGAATCAACTCCTCCCCCACTGCCTGTGGGTCGGCTGCGTGTTGGCCTCTTCGCGCTGTAGGGGATAGCCCGGCTGGTCGCTCTGGGCCCACATCTGCATACATATATAATCATTATTAGAACATGCATGTATCGAAAAAGACAAAAAAAATAAAAAACATCAAAATCGAGGAGCGCATACCTAGCTCCTCCTCCCATTCCTCCCCCTCTGGTAGTGGAAGGTCTGGGTCTCCCATGAAACTAGTCCCTGCATACGGCCAATCCTAGATCACGATGAACTGCCGTCGGACTCATATGAAGAACTCGGGATGCCACGACATCTCCTGGCCTCCTCCTCCTCTGGGCATCATTGCTGCCTAGCGAGCCATTCTAGGCTCTTGTGGCAATGGATCTGCCACCACAGCTCTCTGAATCTGGAAGAGTGGTATTCGTTCCAAGAAGAACGATACCACGATGGAGCCGTATGCAACCTGTTTCGTCTCAGCTCACTTGCAATTGGTGAGCTGCCTTTTAATGTTAGTAGTCACCACGGCAGCCCAGTTAAAAACGGTCGGACTGAGGCATTCAGTCGCTAGGATCAGGTGGTTCTTTCTAGCCTCATGGGGCGCTTGTACCCTAGCTGCACGTGTGATGGTGAAGAGGATGGCTTTCAGCGTCAAATCCCGGATGGTGGTGATCAACACCTTTGCACTCTGCTGCCCGAATTGTGCTTCGGGGCACACTCGAGCTTTCACTTCACCAACCTTCTCCCCAGAAGGTCTACTACCTGTCAAGATAGGAACCGCCCCTCTCCGCGACAATCCCGTAATGAAATACACATCGAAGACCTTGAGCTCCAAGGTATGATTCCGCAGACGAAACACTTGGTCGTCTACGTCCCAAGCATCAATGATAAACTGCAACAACTCAGGTTGCGCCCGTATGTATGATGTGAGGAAGAATTTCTTAAGGCTGCAATCCCTTAGGGCGTTCATGCACCCTTCATCCTCAATGGCTGAGGCATCAATAATGTCATGGTATCGCTCTTTCCATACTACCACCATTTTGACCTGTTTCTTGCACCCACAAGGAAAAATTTGCCTTCATTAGAACATTAGACAAATGCTAATCCAGAGAAAATTCAATTTGAACGGGCAAAAACATGGGAAAAATTAGGTCGCGCGGTTAACGCGACTGTTCTTAAAACAGTCGCGCTAATGGCGCGACTCCCTTGGGTTTTTTACTCCATTAGCGCGGGTCCATGCTAGATACCCGCGCCAATGGGGCGAAGCCCTAATTTTGCAATTCCCCCTTGCTGGGGCCCAATCAGGAACTAAATGAAGTAAAAATGGTATGAAAATGGAGCTAACGGGAGCGGCTCTTACCTGGAACTGACGAGGTCGCGAATGGTTGCCTGGATTGATCGCGATCGCCGCCTGAAGTTTGCCTCCCAAATGGACTCTTTTTACTCTTCAAGAGGTAAAATGGTAAAAGTAATTTTAATTTTACATTTTCACCCTATTTATAAGCTTTTAAACTCATTTTTGGTTTAAAAAGGTTATTTTTGAGTATTTTAATGTACTTTTGGTATAAAATGGGTTTTACGTTTACTTCTTGTGCAGCGACAGGTCTCTTGCGCAGCTTCAACTGTGAAACGAGTTGTATTTTATACTTTTTGGACACGGTAAATACACGAAAAAGTCAATATGGAGTCATCTTTTGGCTCTTTTCTGACTCACTAAACGTGAAAAGATTGCCGAGTTATTCCTCTTGACTCGTTAGAGGTAAATAAGAGGCGGTCGTTTTTAAGCTCTTTTCTCCGATCGTATAAAGCATGAAAAGATTGTCGGACCCTTGTCGTTTTAGGTTCGTTAAAGGAAACGAAATGACGTGATATCAATCGCTTTTTTACTTTTTCAGATCGATGTCACTACCTACGAAAAGTACTCCTCGGTCGTAATGATCGGGAGGTTCTTTCGAGCATGGTCTTATACTTTTTCAGGCTCGAGAGACACAACTCTACGAAAAAGGACACCCCTGGAGTTTTCTTTTCGCTATCTTTTCAAACTCTCTAAACATGAAAAGGGGCCGAGTTCTTCCTTTGTCAGACTCGTTAAAACTTAATGACATCGGATTCCATCGAAATGATGCCCC
Organism: Pinus taeda; assembly: GCA_000404065.3. NCBI lineage: Eukaryota > Viridiplantae > Streptophyta > Pinopsida > Pinales > Pinaceae > Pinus > Pinus taeda. Next base: position 177,760 of record APFE030865458.1, on the reverse strand, counting down.
TCAAGCATATGCTATCCCCGTCAAGCTTGTCATCCAAAAATAACTGGGGTACTCGCCAGAAATGGTGGGGGAAATAAAGGAATCATGATCGTTGTCATCGGAAGTATGTCGCTCTTGAACATGGCACTTGTTGCGTTCGTGTCTGGGTGGGGACATCTCATCTCATTTCACATTTTCCTCCATGGGTTTGGGTTATCCTATTTGACCATTCATCTGCTCATCGTCTTGTCATCATGACCCCTGATCATTTGACCTCAAATACTGCCAAACCCGTCATTGTGCCGCCGATATGTTCAAGAGAAGTTGACCTCCGCAGAATACTTAACCTCCCTCCGATATCTCACACAAAACACATTGTCTCTTTCCGTCTCGTGTTGATGATGTGGGAAACAATATGGCCCACCTTCGATCAAGATCACTTCCTGTTGACTTTAGCTCATTATCCAGGAAAGTGACCTAGAGACTCCCTTCAGGTACCTTGGAGCCTGCATGCCTCAATGGCAGGTTCTTCGTGTTCGACGAGAGGTTTTCATCATTGGCCTCCGATCGGATGATTCTACGGGTGTTCGACACCGGCTCATTCATTCGCATGCCGTGGATTGTACCTACAGTACCTTGAGGACCATCGTCATTATTGGTGGCACCTCTCGCATCTGTTAACAGTTTGCATCATTGGCTGGTAATCAGACGATGTTCATGCATGTTCGACTTCGACTCCTGTATTCACATGCTTGGACTTGTACTATGTTCGGGTCGAGTTGGAGCGCAAGACCCCGGATTGTGCATGTTTAGATCCGGGTTGTATTTTGTGGATTATTGTAATCATTACATGACTCATTCATTGGATGGATTCGACCATACCTGAGTCCATTCATATATCCTCATCGGATGGCTGCATCCATGCCTGGGATCCAGTTCTATACTCTGTTACGGATGGTTGCGTCCATGCCACATATATATCATGTACTTGAGATATCAGTTGTACTTCTTTTCGCAGGTTCTCTGGCGGCAGTGTTTCAGTCACACATGTTCTTGTAAAGCACTTCACCCCTCTCTCTCTCGGGCCTCATGCTTTAGGGGGCATCTGTTACACAGTAATTTTTCACCATTTCTCACCGTCCCTGTTACCCCTCTCCTGCATCTTGGAGGACCCATTCCGGGACTTGTGGGAAGTGACAAGACTTGAAACCACTTTCCTTATTTACCTCTAAACATGAGCTTCATATGCCCTTAAGACATCTCCTGCTCATTGCCCCTAAAAATAGCCCTTTTTGCATTAGCGCTGGTGCCTTGTGTTATGCCCACGCCAATGGGGAAAATCCTAATGAAAGGGCGCGCCATTGGCGCTCTGTCCCAGAGTCGCAATCGCGCCAACCATGTTGGGCAAAGTTTTCAACCACTCAAACCTCTGAAGGTTCTGTCCACCTCATTCACCAAATTGATTCCAAGTTGAGTGAGGATGGTTTGGCTTCGAATCTCCTTGGATGGAAAGTAGTTTGCCACCATTCCATGGAAGTTTCCAAGTGATGAAGCCAAATCCATGATTGTGGGGGATTGACCTTATCTCTTCCTTTTCCTCTATAAAAGCTTGTCTCCATGGCTTGAGTAAGCTAGTTCTAGTTCTAGTTCTAGTTCTAGTTCTCAGAGTTCTGACTCTTGTGGCAATACTTGTGCTGAAAGGAAGATATCAAAAGGTTGGAGTTGCAAGAAGCCTTCTTTGTATCCATAAGGCTTTACCTAAGTAAGGAGACTTTGTCAGTAAAGAGAGAGAGAGCTTGCCCCTCACCCCTTCAAGCTTTTGCAAGACTTGTGTAGCTGAGCACCCAGCCAAAGGAGGACTTGACGTCAGGACGCTGGTTGTATTCTCCTTTGTTGAATTATTAATAATAGATGACTATCATTATGGTTCCATTCTCGTTGTACTTGTAATGGTTGATGTTGAATTATATCCTTCCTGGCTGATGTATAATTGCATATATTAGATTTCACGCTTGTGTTTGTGTTGTTCTCTTTGTGTGCAAGTGTCCATTCACGTGGATAGTGGAGGATCGTGACCGGCCAAGGCAAAGGAACGTGGGAGACATCTCTTCTACAAATTAAAGCGTTGGATCTCAAGTAGGTCTTCATCACCTACTCTTTATTTGCAATTAGGAACTTGAGTGATAGCATTGTTTGATTGTTGTTAGACCCGTTCTGGGCTAGTAGGGATCGCCTCTATCCGTAGAGGGGATTTACCTCTCCAACACATCGGATGTGCTCTAGCCATGAAAATTGGTGGACAAGATAAGGCACATAAGATCTCCAAGACCCAGAAATTATTTGGGAAAATTCAACCCAGTTAGAGAGATATTAAAATAATTAACATTTTTTATGAGTTCCTAAGTCTAAACTTAGGAAAATTAAAATATCAATGGGGTATTAATATAAAATTGGGTGAGAATGTTCTAAATGACATGGATCAAGCCAAATATAATCTTAGCCATTGATTAGAGAATTAATCTCGGCCATTGAAGAATCAATAGGAAAAGTATAAGAGGAGGCTTGAGGGTCAGTTGGAGATACACCAAGATTGATCAGTCAATTCGATTTTCTGGAGCAGGGCTTGCTGAGAAAATTCAAACAAGTGATCCGTTGCAGCGAGGGGCAGTGAGTACATAGCAGAGAGGCATGGATAGTTCTTGAGGGTCATCGCAGTAATTGAAGAGGTTGATGCAGAGGTAGCAAAAGTTATGCAGAGGTAGCTAGAGAATGCATAAAGGCTGAGGGGCATGCATGGGTGACGTAGAGGGCCAGATAGCTGATGCAGAGAGTCAGAAGGTTAACACTGAGGGTTTAGGAGCTACGTTGAGGCTAGCAGGGCTGACGCAGAGCCTAGGAGAAGCACCAGAAGGATTTTCATGGGGTAGACTAGAGAGGCTGAATATCTATCTCCGAGAAGAGGTATTACTGCCGTGTAACAATCTCTATTGGGTGAGCCATTTCTGGCGCCCTAGTTGTACTAAAGAATCTACATAATAATAAAACCCTCAGAACTGCTGCACCGTTTTTCACACATTGGGTTTTTCCGGGGACGATTGTCCAAAAATAACGGTGTCCCTTGTGTGTTTGTCTCAGTATTTCAGTTGCTGATATGTATATGATTTAAGGCTGCATTTAGGTTTATTTTTAGTATTTATATTTATAAATAACTTGTTAATGGAATAAGTAAGTAGTTGAAATAAACCATATAATGCAGTAGGGGTTTCTAACATGTCAGACTTATAAATTTCAATATCTAACAACATCACAGATGAATCAATTCACCTACGACTTTTTCAACACACCCTCACTAGGTCTATGGTAAAGTGGTACATAAGTGAATCCTCTGGTCCCATGTAACCTTTGACTTATTTCTAGGTCATTTCTCACTTTGTTCCAGGTCCCAATACGTCAAGACACTGGCTTAGAGCTGCTCACCCATTTCTAGCAGATGTCTTCCATACATATCTCAGACCATGTCCATGAATGGTGGAAACATTGTAGCCTGTGCAAGGTACAAGTAGACAAGGACCTTATCCTGGAATTATTTTTGAAGTCTTCCACAACAGAAATCTCAAAATATGTGGCTAGCACATTCCCAAAAAATGAGGAAGAGGCTATCAGTAAATCTCAACAATTTGAGCTAATTTATACTCAATCCAGATACCTTTATCATGTCCTTCCAAATGCCCCTTGACTGAAGTATTTTAGACCAAAAACGCTAGGAGCATCAAGTGTTGTGGATGGGTGGATCGACATTGTAGCCAAAAATCAACCCATAAACAATTTCCAACAAGATCGAAACATGTACCATGGCCCAACCAATTACCAACCATATAGTACCTAACTCGTAGTACAACCATAATCCAACATGGGATATTATCCCAATCATTCTACACCTTGGCAGAACCATTCTATGCAAAAGGGCCAATATTTGATCATGCAAGGGAGTGAACATCCTCCCATGCAAGGTAGTCAGTACCCCCCACATATGGAAGAGGCAGTTTGTACCTCTCAGAGAACTTGCACAAACCCAGGGCAAGGGAATCCCTAATTCCCTTTTACTGCATCCCACCACAATCCCCCCTAGCACAACCTAATGATGGGGTTAATTTTGTACAACTCTCTTTCCCACAACAACAACAATATTTTGAACAACCAAATATGAAAAACTCACAAAATGCTAACAAAATTAAAGGAAAGAAAAAACCAAAAGGGGAACCTGGGAAGGGGGGAAACAACCAACATTAACCCTCATGACCACCAATCGGGGTAATCCCCCTAACCGGAACTAAAACCAATGCCAAAGCAATAACAACTCACAAAAGTAGAACATGAAATCTAGTCTAAGGACTAGTCATGCTTGTTCTATTTGTGGAGAATATGGCCATTACACCCACCATTGCCCTCAACTCCTCGATTTGAAAATGATGAAAAACATTGGGGGGAAGGGCGGGACATGCCAACAAACTGTCGTTATGTAGGACCCTTTCCCTCATTAGCGAGTAGTGAATACCCAACATGAACCCACCCAATAGTAATATCAAAATCCCCTTGGAGGGAATTCCATGGATGCTACCACTCATTACATCTACATGACAGGAGAGGAAGTTCTTCTGCAAACATGAAATGAACACTTCAACATCAACCACGACTACAACTATGGCCTCGCTGACCTTGCCTTGACCCTCCTTTGAAACCATCCCACATGTGGCCAAAGGGCCACTTCGTCGAGTAGGGAATACGTCAAAGGCAACCCATAGTTACAGTATTGTGGATGATCTAGCCCAATCTCCATCTATTATGTTAGCATTGAAAGTTTTGCAAAATTTCACAACCCAACGAAAATCCCTTCTTTCTGTGTTTGGAGCCATTGACCTAGTCAATTCTCATTTAATGGCTTTTGACTTAGATAACCCTACCCCACACCTTCCATCGATAGTCGCCTTCCAGATTTTGGTCACCATTCAGAATATCAACATCCATCATTGTATTCATGATGAGTGGGAATCTACTTGCATCATGTCAAAGTTAGTTTGGAAGAAGTTGGGTTCTCCTTAACTAAAACCATCACCCAATACACTTAGAGCATATGACGGGTGCCCATCAACCCCCATAGGAATTTTTCAGATTGTACTAGTAGAACTTGCGAGCAAAAACATTCTCATTGACATAGAAGTCCTTGATGTCCAACTTGATTACAACATCTTGTTGGGCCATAGCTACATGTATGTTATCACTGTGGTAGCATAATTTTTATTTAGTATCATGATGTTCCCCCATGACAAGAAAATCATGACAATAGATCAACTCACATACTACAAGAAAAAGACCACAAATTCTCCCGACTGGGTGTTTCCTTTCGTAGGATCCCATAAAGAGTTGATTACGACTTTTACTGAAACGACCCCAAGGATGTTCAAACCATCATCGTTACTTGTCACATACCCTGGAGACCCACTTCTAATAGAGGCCCCCTCTCTAACCCTGGTGTGCATGATGAGTTTTTAAAACACACAACGACCCCAAGAACTATTTCCAGACACCCCTACTGTTGTGGTTATGAATCAACGTTCCTACCCTATAGTATCACTTAGATGCCCTTAGTATATCCCCCACCTTGTTTTGTTTCACACCAAGTCATGGCAACCCTCACATTTCCAAATATTGCTTTAGCGATACAGTAGAAACAAAGGATTTCCTACCCGTAGGATAGGTAGATTGGTTCAAGAATCCCATTCCCGCAACAAACACATTTGAGGAAGGGAATATGTCCAATATCTCACCCACTTTCAAGATAAATATTTCTATCAAACCAGGCCTAGTCGACGAAATCTTGTTGGGGGCATCATGCTCCCTAGATGAAGTGGCCTCATACAAAACCCCTTTCCAAGAAGATAGGGACATATTTGCTTGGTCTTACTCAAAAATGCCCGACATTAGTCCTACCATCGTATAACATCACATTGACACATGGTCAGATGTCTGACCCATTAGGAAAAAACAACAACAACTCCACCTTTCCAAAGTTGAAGCGATCAAACTCGAAATAAAAAAGCTTCATAAAGTTAGTTTCATCTACCCCATCGCTTACACCTCTTGGGTTTCTAACCCTGTACCTGTCATGAAGAAACATGGCACCATTCGAGCTTGTTATGATTTTCGGGATCTAAATAAGGCATGTCCCAAAGACAACTATAGAACCACCTTCATTGATTAGGTCCTTGACGCATGTGCAGGACACGAAGCCTTGTCCTTTATGGACAACTTTTTCAGATATAACCAAATCCAAATTCGCCACATGGATCAATACAAAACTACTTTTACAACCTCATGGGGTACTTTCACCTACTACATTATGCCTTTTGTCCTTAAAAATTACAGAGCCACACTCTAGCAGGCCATGAATATATATTCCATGATCTAGCTCGTCTCAAATTAGACCATTTGGATGACCTCACAGTTTTCTTCAAAAATGCTTTGAAAATCTAGTGGATCTTCGCTTGGTTTTTCAGAGGTGTCGATAATACAACCTACGCTTGAACCCACTCAAGTGTATATTTTGCATTAATGCATGAAGAATGTTGGGATTCATAATATCCCAACAAGGTACCTGTGTAGACCCCCTGAAGGTCCAAGCCATATGGGAGATCTCCCCACAGAAAACTTAAAGACAGTTACAAAGCCTGTAAGGAAAGGCCAATTTTTTGCATTGCTTCGTCCCAGATTATGCCACATTTGCACACGGTTTCTTGTGCCTCCTTCATCAGGAAATTCTGTTCGACTAGGATGACAAAGCCCAAAAATCATTCGAAGCCTTGAAAGACACTATCACAAGCACCTCTAATTAGTCCCCCCTGACTGTAACAAGGACTACACCCTCTACTTATTATCTTTAGCAGTAGCCATAATAGGGTTATTGGTCCAAGAAGGAGCTGACAATCATGAACATGTCATTTGATACATAAGAAAGAACCTCTCTGGTCATGCATTAATGTATGAGCCAACAAAGAAAATTGCCTTAGCACGCATACATTCAGTACAAAAGCTTCAACACTACATCATCCTATGGACCATTACCATAGTTGCAAATATTAAATATGCCCGCTAGGTAGTTATTTTGCAAGAATTTGACTTACACTTTGCTTCCCCCAAAATCAAGAAAGCCTTGATCCTTGTTGAGTTCATTGAATACCTCCCCACAGATTCCCAAGGGTCCCTGATCAATGATTCTTTCCCAGGCGAACACTTGTTCATCATATCTACGGATGATCCTTGGTACGACGATATTCCACTCTTCCTCTGAACCCAAAATTTCAACCCACAACTCCCTCATGACAATCGTCAGTGCATTCACCACCATACCCCGTGTTACCTCCTTATGGGGGACGTCCTCTACTGATGTGGCATCGACACCATCCTCCATCGATACCTTACAATTAACAAAGCAGAACATGTCTTAAATGATTGACATATTGGAGCATGTGACAACCAACTATCAAGAATGGCCACAACTCAAAAATCCCACCGTGCAGGTTATTTTTGGCCCACTTTCTTTCATGACTGTATCAAAGCAGTGAGCGATGTGAACATTGCCAATGATACACTCAAAAAATCGGGCTCCATCAGCTACCCTCAGCCCAGTCATTTTTGTAGGCCCATTTTGCAAATGGGGAATCGACTTCATGACATGCAACCCACAGTCTCAATATGGCCATAATTACATTATCGTCACAGTAGACTACTTCACCAAATGGGTAGAATCCATGCCCACGTACAATAACACCGCAAAAAGTGTTGTGTTGTTTTTCTTCAACCATGTCATAACACAATTCGGTATTCCCAAGGAATTGGTCTCGGAACATAGCAAACATGTTGAGAATGAGATATTTCAGGAACTATCCCAACACCTTGTTTTCTCTCATGAGTTTGCTTCTCCATACTATCCTGAGTCTAATGGCGAGGTAGAATTTGTCAACAAAGTTCTCAAAACAAGGTTGCAACATATGGTGAACAACCTCAAAACTAATTGGCACCACATGGTATTTTCAACCTTATGGGTATACTGCACAACTATTAAAGCATCCACAGGGTTCACATATTTCCAATTAGTGTATGGGGTTGATGCCATACTCCCCATTGAATGCGAGATCCCCACCTTACACTCATCCATCGAACTCCTCCCAAATACCTCACGTTTAGAATAAAGGCTAGTATAATTGGAAAATGTCGACAAAAGTCGGTGGGAATCACTCCAACATAACAAAGCCCACAAAAAGAGGACTAAAGCTTCCATTGCCTGCAATGTCACCCCTCATTCATTTACAAAAGGGGATTTATTCCTTTGCTATGATGTTGCCAAAAAATCATTAGGACCAACGAAATTTGAAACATTATGGAAAGGTCCATACATCATTAAACATTATCTCCACAAAGGATCATATATGTTAGTAGAGCCTGATGGGACTTTCCTTAAAGACCCCGTCAATGCGATCTATCTCAGAAAATTCGACCCATAACATAGAAGTCAGCCCTAACATATAACTATATTGTAGCATGAATTGTTTTTTATGATGACCACCTCATCATGGATGTACGCTAAAACTATACTCTCATCATGTGTCACAGATGGATCATTCGTCATGCTATCATCACGGGTTTGTTGATAGTGCTTCTCAATGGTCACAAAATCTTGTTGCAGTATCCTAGGCCATATACTCTCCTGACCTAATACCCTTCCACCAGAAGGGGTTTTGCATCGTGTTAGCCACAAACAATCAAGCCAAATACAATGTCATTATAGGCCTCTTGGCTGAAGCCTCCCACTTAGGTACTAGTCACCTGCATGTGTTCGTCGACTCCCATCTCATTGTATCACAGTTGAATAGAACCTTCATGGTATGTGACCCTTGCCTTTTTTAGAAATATCTGCATGCACAAAGGTTAGCTTGTGGTTTGATCATATCACATTTACACATATACCAAGAAATCAAAATCATGTAGTCGACCACATAGCTAATCAAATCTTAGACTGACATGTATCACATATGTATCACCGTCACGACACATAAAACATGATAAGACATATCCATCAATAAATGCTAGAGTGCATCACATGTATAGAAATAATTAACATAGACACATCATGATAGATGTAAAAAATCATCTCATATAGATATACATGCACATTTGCTAGCACAAGCCAGAAAAATAAGTCATCAAAAAAAGGGGAGCATCCTCATAATGGGTGCTTCCCCTAGTACATGCATGCCTAAAAAATACATCTAGTGCTGGGGTCGAACACCCTCATCACCCCTTGCATGAGGCCCCCCGACCTCGCCTAGTGCTGGAGCCAAAAATTGGGTGTGTGGTAGACAACACCACCACAAGCTAAATAAGGATCTGATGCCTCTCTCTATCCCAAGCCATATTCGTCTCCATCGTGAGCTCACCCAACAACTCCCAACCCACCTCATGCATCCCCTGTAGTAGAGAGGTTGTGTAATCTGACACATCCTTGGCAGCCCCTGCTCATGCCTTGCCAACCTCTGCTTGTGCCTTTGAAGCCTATACAACCTCTGCTCAAGCCTCTATAGCCTCAACACACTCCCATAATCTCTCCATCTCCAAGTGAATGGAGGAGCACTCTGCCTCTCCAGAGGGGCCATCGATCTCTAAATGTTGACATCTAGTTGACCTCTCGGGCTCGTCCTATACCTTGTCATCCCTCTGCCACCATGGCACGCTTGTAGCACCAGCTGCACCCTGATGATGGGTATCGTTGCCCCACCAAACGAGAAAATAGATTTTCGGTAAGTCCCACATCTGCAAGCAAACAAACAGGGTATCAACATAGACATAAACATAGATCATAAGTACATGTAAATAAGCACAATACATAACACACAGATAACATACCTATCAGGCCCCAAGCATCGCCTGGGGGTAATCACATATCTGGATCTCCTCTGAAATCCAAGCCAACATATGGGATCTCCAAAATCATCTTAGGGTTGGATATCCACTGACCCTCCACTATGGGAATCCGATATCACCCCACCTCTGCTCCAGCTAACTGGGGCATCAACAATGCTCACCGCCTAATTCGAGGCTCCTTGGGGGGCCCTATCAACACTGCCACCATTGGGCACAAAATCACAACCCTCTCATTCTTAATGATTTAGACAACACTTCCATAATAATAGCTTTGTGATCTCCCTCCTACGGACCTCCGTGAGTTGTGTATTCATCTGCCTGTGAAGAGAACTGATCCTGCCATAGAATACACCTCCCTGAAGTCACTAGAGGACGAAAATCTAAGGCTTGGAAGCATGGTGTGGTGATGATGATCTGATAAGTCGTACTATAATTACAAGATTCACTCACTCAGCTATATAAAAAACTCCCTCAACACAGATACAACCCTGATAAAAAGGGTTGGGTTTGCATTGGCCCCTCACCCATGTAACTAGGTCCACCGAACCAAGCGACAATGACATTGGTAGTACCTCACCGTGAGGCATTAATCCTGTAATAAAGTATACATCTACCACAACATTACATGTCAAACATCAACCCCATATATTGAAATCACCTCGATCTAGCTCCCATCTCCCTATCACAAAATGTAGGAAATCCCCTTGCGATCTTAGCAACAGGTTCTGAACAGATTTTTACCAACCCCCACCATGACAACATCACTTGCGCTGGAGCATCACTTGCCACTACTATGTGGATTCGGTCCCAATCGTGCTCTCACCATGTCATATCCATCCTACACAAAGCATGAAGAAAAGAAAAAATTAGCCTCATAGGCTTAAAATATTTCTTTCTTTCAGCTTGCACGCCTGTTTCAATAACAGGCACGCGATGTCACGCTGATGTTTCCCATATAGTCACACACTTGCGAAAATCTAAGACATTTTTCTACAAGGTCGTCGACCCCTTGCTCACACATCTATTTTTCGTTCAGACGAGGAGATCGCATGACTGTACCTCAGATAGTTACGTTCCCACGTGCCTATTTTGCCCAAAGCTGCAGGGTCCTTGTCAAGAAAACCCCGCAAATTTTTCACCCTTAGTCGCTCTATCGCATGACTGTTTTACCTTTACCCGCCTGATTATGTCACAATCGCCCGTGCGAGTTTTTGTTTTTTACCTAAAAAGGTTTGTAAAAGCCATATTATACAACTTATCTGACCTGAGCTACCAAAATCACAAATTACAGGTAGTGACCTCTTACTTGGTATCCTCGCATGCTACCCTAGTGCACAGGTTGAACACAATATAAGAAAACAACTCGTGGACCAAGATTTGTAGTCCATGTCATCATGTACAAATGTGGTGGCATATGGCCCACTTCGCCCTATATATCATTGTTTGTGTCACCTTCTCGTGGCCTACACAAGATCTCAAGGCCTCCTTTCACAAAACCATCAGCAATGTTAGGATCATGATGACGTCATCTTCCTCATGGTACCCTCCGTCCCATTTCCACATCATACTTATTTTTGGGCTCATTTCATGTTTCAGAGTACCCCTTCAAATGTGCCTTTCCATGTTCTTTGATTCATCTTGTTCACCACATTTGAGCTTATATATGATTTCATCAATATGCTTTTCACTTGAGGGATTGGGTGTTGAAGTTACAAGCCTTCTAACAATTTCTCATCAGAGTCAGTCCCCCGGTTATTTTCGATAGTTAAGGTATCATTCTCCACTCAGCATGATAGGCTTCCTACAAATCTTTGCATATCCTGACATCATTTCTCTGAAATCACCATAGGGTCCATCACCTTGACCACGTTTACCACTACCTTCCCCTTGCACCCTGTAAACGTCCATGTCAATCGATAGCACCTCCCCATGCATGGATCACCTCATTTTTTAGATCACCATACACTATCGGTATTGATGAACATCCACTCAGACCCAGGACCCATCTCATTTGCATGTATTGAATATCAACCTCATTCTCCTCGTCTTTACTTATTGCTTACTAACCCCACTCATGGGTCGCCTCATTTATTTTTAATTGGATAAAGTTGAATGGCACTCTCGGATTCTACATTTGGCTTAGCATCCCTCCATACATAATAGCCCATCTACATCACTTCATCCGCCTCACCATCCTCGCATCGAGACCAACCAATGGGGCCCCTGCCCTCAGCAAAAAAACCTTACCTGCATCATTACGTAGGATGCCATTTTCTTGGGGCACTCATCTCCATGTCTGTACATCCCAAAAAACTTTTATATTCTTTTAGTAAGTGTACATTTTTTTTTTTCCCAGGAAAAGGACTCTCACCCATATTTTTGTGTCAGTTATCCGATGATAATCCCTAGTTTCCCTTGGTTGGAGCTTTCTTTCCTCATCACACCATGATCCACTTTCATTCATCATTCATCGCTCCAATTAGAACATGCTTATACCTACCCTGGATGTCCCATCGACTCCAAGGGAATTTCCCCTAGAAGGATTGTTTTCACTACTGCCACTCACATTACAAATCCAACCATGTTTCATTTACTATATCCACCGATACCTTCGATTCTCATTATCATGAACCACCATGCTACAATCATTTTTATCCCTTCACCCTGATTCCCTGAATCATCATGTCGGGCAGTTGGTGCTTCTTTCCTATCGACTTTAACACCCGTCTTCAAATATCGAAGTTGTACCTTGGTTTCCCCCCACTTATGGGATATCCTCGGGTGGCACCGTGGGAATCGTTATCGCCCATTGATGTCATCAGCCTTCCTGACATTCGACACCAGTAGAGTTTATCATGCCAGGGTAGTATCATACATTGTGACTGGTGCAGTTCTCCCATTTAGTCGAAGACCCATGCATCCCTTAGCACCTCATTCAATAATGCTTACATTTCGATACATGGGAGGTACCTAGAGTCGAATATCCATGCACCCTTTAGCACCTTATTTAGTAGTGCTTCACCATTGATGCATGGGGGCATCTAGTTTAGTCTATTTATCAGAGGCACTCTTGAGGGCGTAAATAGTTATCATCATCATCCATCAGCATGTCAGCCACATCAATGTTGACTTGACAGCAACAGTTCATGTATGATTGTAATAGTTAATCATTAGTTATCATAACAAACATGGACATGCCTGCCTCATATAGACACTTTTTATCTCAAAATTCTCTATAGCATGGTTATCTTTAATTCTTAGTCAAATATTTTTTTCTACTCATATCCACTACAAGTTTCTCTCTCTCAAGGAGTTAGCAAGACTCTCATTCCAATCAACAAAAAAAACATGATGTATTTCGGCTATACACTTGCTCCTAACCTTATGCATATGGGGCCAACTGTTAACATGGAAAAATCGTACACGCATATGTATAATCCAGATGACACCCTGAGTCATCCAACAAAACATACAAGTGAATACTTTCCAGCTGAAAACATCATGAAATACAAAAGTCAAAAGTTCTCCAAAGGTTTAACATATAAATTATACCCACGCAGGCCATCCAAAGGTGCGAATGAGAAAATGCCCAACTTTTTATTCGATAGTCGTGCGGTCCAACAAAATTCTGATTTAGCATTCCGGGACCACTTCACACACTTGGAATTGGGATTCCCTGACATTTACCAGCTAAGGAAAACTGATTTCGAGTCGACTTGGAGATATACAACCCCCAAGGGATTCTCTTGTCCTACTCATAAGTAATTTTCTCATTAATGAGCTAAGGGAGGGAAGAGGAGTTCAAAATTCTATATAAATAGGCCATTAGAAGACTAAGAGCAAGAATAAGTAAAGCATTGTTATGATGGAAAAATTGCTCCATAGCAATCCAAAATTTCATTGAGAAAAAGGATTTCACCATTGAGAGAGTCTTCATACTTCTTTGAGAGAGAAAGGAATCTTACAAGGAGATTGAAAAGAGAATCTTCCTTGTTGAATATTTTTTAGCACCATTGTTCAAAAAATTCTATCCAAGTGTTTCAAATTCATCTATTGTAGCTCTTCTACTTTCAACAGTCAATAAAGGTAGCCCTTTTCCTAATTTTTGTTGACTTGTTTGCTTCATTAAGCTTTGTTTTCTGCGTTATCTAGCATTGGTTTTAGTTTATGTTTATGTATGCATTGATTCCATTATTTCAATGCTTTGTTATTTAAGTTGTCCACTAACAACAACTAACTACTTGTTTACTCCTTGTAGGTAACAACCAAGTCCAAGGAAAGTGGTTTTGGTACTCCATAACAACAGAAACACCATAACATTTGGTAAATTAGCCTAGATTTGCATCAAGCAGTGGAAGTGGAAGTGATCATGGCGATAAGTTGTTTTATTTCTCTAATTGTAATTTGAGTAAATTTATTAATGTTTGAGTAATTAGATTTGTCCAGTTATGATTTGAGTAATTTGAGGATTTGAACCCTCATAGCTTTGTAGCATTTATTATGTTCACTATTTAAATTACCCGTCATATTTCATTGTAAGCATATTCATAGTAATTCCACAAAGTCATGGACCATAGGCCTCGGGGATCGTGTCGAGCCACGGGCTGTGAAATGAGTTGTAAGCCACAAGTGGGACGTAGAATGTGAATCATCAAGCATAAGAATCACAAATGGTAGGAATCCCATATTGGATGCGAATATGTGAGTGGGTTAGTAATGGTTAAGCGATCCAATGGGAGGTGTTGTCCCCACCATTGGATCAACATGACATCATGATATTGGGTATCAAGCCCAAAATAATTCTCAGAAAACCACCCCTCAATTAGCCTGATACCGCCTATAGAAATTGGGGCATATCTCGTGGGTTTGTCACCAACTTGGGTTATATGTGTGTGGGGATTTTTGGTTTTATTTCTCAAGATCATGTGCAATTATAATAATAAATTTGATATTCATCACATTTCGCAACTATATTTCAAGAAATCATCGTATCGCATACTCATCGATTCCTTATAACTTGAAGCAACGACTTGAAGGTGCATTAAAGGAGATGATAAAAACAAAAGGACAAAATAGGCGGGAAGGAAAATGTACACAATTAAATATTAGATATGATTTAATATGGTGGCCATGAATTACTTCCAAATAAGCATTAAATTAATTTAATATCTTATCGGCGGGAGCAGGAAGGTAGTCTTCCTTTTGAACAAATCACAAATAAAAAAAGAACAATGAATTTTGAGGGAAGTGAGAAGAATAGAACTCTAATTGCAATTGTTCTCAACAATTAAGCATCGGAAATATTTGAAATTCTAGGCTTGGCTCCACCAAAATTGAAAACTCATTATGTTGAACTGAAAGTAGGTGAAGAATGTGTCCTTCTTAACATGTTTACTGAGGAGCTTTGTTGATTCTATCCAATCACATGATGAAGAGAGAAAGTTGATAGTAGGTTTTCAATCAATTGTTCGTATTTCATCAGTATTAATTATCAATTCATTCACAATAGGATTTATTAGTCGACAGGTACTACTTAATCTATCAACTGTTATTGCAAAATCCCCACTAGATGATAGACAATTGGAAAAAGTTACCACTTATTGATTTTTGTGTAGCAAACCAAGTGATCAGAGATGTCAAAGGGAGAAAAGGTGTTGGTTGCATTACTCTATTGCATTAAAAGGTGTTAATGCACAATTCTATATTCTATAACTTCACCTAAATGACGAAACGTAAACAAATTGCTAATAGGAAATTTAAATCAGTTTCCAACAACCATTATTTTCAATGCACTATCCAATCACCATTATTTTCTCATGTAGAATCCAATTGGGTTTAATTGAGATGGGACAATGATCTTGCAATATTGTCCATATTGTTCATTTGTTTCCACCATTTTTCCCATTGAATAAAGGATTTAAGCACTCTACATTAGAATTTGAACTTTCTAGGTTTTAACCTTGTACAAAAATTACCTGCAAACAAATTCTTAAAATAGAAAAATAAAGAACTACGAGAACATATAAACACAAATATTTTCTCTTGGAACCCAAACCGGGAAAATCAGATTGATTTTTTATTATATTCCTTTCACTGTTACATTACATTATATACATGTTGAAGCAATCATAAACCTCAATCCCTTAACCCTGGATTAGAACATAACCATAGTTCCCATGACCGGATCTACAAAATATCATGGGAAAAAACCATCATGCCCAAAACCATGCACGAAAACCATGTGCAAAACTATGGGTATATCTGCCCACCATCCTTAGGTCCGCATAAAAAAAAATCCTGGGGTGCTGCCCTAGACCCCGTGCAAATAATATAACACACCATAGCCTAAGGCTAATTGTGGAAACAATATAACACATACCCAACAAATTTTTTGAGGTAATAGTAGGTTATTTTACTTTTCTTAGAAAAGAGACACATATTTTCATTTATAGAACTATAGGAAAATGCATTTTGTATATACACATCATATGTGTGTATTCTTCAAGAATCTGCCAAGATCTTTGTATGGCAAAAACTATAAAAAAATTATGTTGTTTGTATACCTAATACTTACGTTCTAAATCATCAGATCAAGTAGCATACATGAAAACTATGTTCATGTTTAAAAAAAAATTTTAACGAGAAAGTTTATACAATGTTCATATATAATAAATACATACAAAAAGTTGCAATGCAACAATGATAAACAACATATAAAAGATAAGTTACGAAATATCAGCTCTAACATGCCCATCCATAAAGGGTCTGTGAAAAAACTAGAAGATTGCATCTCCCTACTACTCATTTACCAACCATAGTCCCAAATCCAAGTGTAGACCTTCCTCAGAAAGATCGTTAGCGACCCTGTTGCTCTTCCTGTATACATAGAAGCATGTGAAAGAAATGTATAAATTTTTTATTTTCTGAATATCCTCCTCAATATGAACAAGCACAATATTCTTACAACATTGATCCATATTAACCCAATTGATAACTAATGAGGAGTCACCAAAGCACTGAAGATGAGAGTATCCTTTTTCAATAGAAAAATAAATAAGAGATATGCAAGCATTGACTTGTGCCCAATTATTTGACTCCCTACCCAAACCCATTTTTACATGAAAAAATGATTTTCAATTAAATGAAGAACAAAACCACCCCCACACTAAGGCACTTCCCCTTGAGAAGCACCATCAAAACAACCCAAAGGTTTGGAAACATATAAAGTAATAGTAGATTGTTACACTACTGCATAGTGCACCAAAATGCGACAGTGTAGTATCAGATGTTCGACATAATCATGTTATCACTTCAATAGGCCTTGTTTTCTAGGCTCGTTGGTGCAACTGGGTCAAATAATTAATGGGACATGAATACTTTTGTTGGGTTTCTAATGCATTGTCTGTCTGATAACCCACGACATTTTACTAGAAAATCGACAAATTTGATGATAAGAATCCGATGACAAGGCGTCATATAGTCAACGAGAAATACGCCAGCCTTTAGTCGGATAAATGAAAAATAGGCGATGAATATTTTGTCGAGTATCTGGCCCTGCTGTAATTGGATATTCGATGGAGTTTCACTGGAAAATCCACAAATTCTATGATAATAACCCAATGATGGGTGTTGGATAGTCGACAACGAATTTGACGGCGAACTGAAGGCCAAGTTGCACATCCAACTAGGATTTCTAATCTTCCAGTGTCGGAAATCTGATAGTGTTTTCTAACAACTGCATTGTATATCTGATAACCCATTCTAACCTTAGGATGTTGGAAATCTAATGGTTATCACTGTGATTCTGATGACCGCACTATACATCCGTCAACCCCTTCCGACCATGTTGTGTAAAAAATTTGATCGTTTTATCCGATGGTCTATCTTTGTATATGAAGAAATTCAAGGGCGAATTTGATGGCTCCTTTGTGTATCTGATGGGTTATGCATTAGAAATCTGAAAATTAATGGACTATTAAAAAAATGATTTTCACAAAACCAGGATCCTCGGTTTCGATAGGAAATATTAAACTGATCAAGGGGTGTTTTTTCAAGCATTTTTCTATGCTCAATATCCAATAATGTGATGTCACATCGACCCTACTACGGGGCCAACCCATCCCATTGGTTTTTTCAACCTTTTTTAACCCACTCGCATCTCCACATACAATATCATCAAGCAACTGTAAGTCCCTCAATCCTATGGATGATAAGGCACATCACCTCCAAACCTACACACATTTCAATGTGATTTAATTCTGGACGTGATCTCATGATCCACACTCATTCCATCCAATGGTCAAAGTGTCATGTTGAGTGAGAATATGAGGTTTTTATAATGCCTTTTTTCCAAGCGATAGGATCCAATGATTGTGAGCGATGCAAATCAATGACTATCGTGATATATCAATGTACCAGGTGTGTGGGAGTTAATGATTTTGGCCTGAACCAATATGTAATTTCCATGAGTTGTCACAATAGAATTGGCCAACGAGCATAGAACGTCATTTCACCATCAAAACCTATTGATTTTTGGTAAGGTAAATTTAGAACTTAACTCGCATTTGTGCACAAATAGACCATTCTAGTTTATCATGCCACATTGTCTAACCATCTGGACCAAGTGATCAACCTTAGTAGGAAGGTAAGTACAAAGACTTCCACCATTAGATAATTTTAGTATTCGTGTAAGAGGTCGTCATGTAAATTCAAGATAATGGGATGAGTCGGGACTTTTAGGAAAAATCCTTGTCAACACCCTCACCCAAATTAGGGATATTGTAGTAGAAAACACTAATATATATACCCTAAGAGCAGAATTGGAGTCTGGGGTCTCTCCTAGCTTGGAAGAATGTCAAATAAAAATGGGGTTACTACGCACAACCCTATCATTTGTCCATTACAACCCTGATACTATCTTTTTACTTGCCAAGAACTTTCATATGAAATCTGGGATAATTGTTTGTCCCTCTAATGGTAAAATATTTTTGGAAATTTATGAGAAAACCATAGCTAGAATGCCTAGTTTACCCTCTTCTAAAAATAATATTACAATCAAAGTGTTATGATGGAGGAGCATTCAACCCAAGGAAAATCATTGTGTTTTAGTAAACATAGGGGGGTCATGTGTTTTAGGGAAATTGGTTTCCTCAGTGTTAAGTTAATGTAATATTTAGACTTTTAAGTGAGTAGGATAGGAATTAATGAGATGTGTGAGGATGTTTGTAAATGCTCTTGAATAAAGGATAACATTAGTGGTTAATAATGACAAAAGAGTTAGAAGTCAATTATAACTCTTAAAGGTAGTTTCATTATTCAAGGGACTAGAGACAGTTCTTAAGGATTAAATGAAGTTAGAAATGGATATAGAGGACATTTAGGAGTCAGTTCAGTAGATCTAGGATTTAACCCAGAATTAGTTCAATAGAACCTTTCTGGTATAAATGTAAGTCTATAGGCAGAGTGAAGAAGAGGAGGCCACTGATACTGAAGATTAGGCTTGTGAGAGACAGAGGGTCTCGATATGTAATCAATTGTTCATAATTATATATACAAAGGTTTATTCCATAGCTTTGTAAGTTGTTGGGCTATTAATATGTCATTATTATTATCACTTTTTAACACCTATTTCATCCATTTCTACTCTCCTTTATCATCTCATTTATCATGGTTTATCATATAATTCCATCTTATAATTATTTATGCTCTTATGGATAAATATTATCTCTTCTCCTTTATTTTTAATAAATTGATGATTATGCATGATTTTACCAATAATGGTTTATTAATAAATTGGTTTTAATATCACTCACCATTTTAACCTCCAAGATATTTTTCTAGATTTAAGATTTGATCTCCAACTCATCATTAAATATTCCAACTCAAAAATTCGTTGGAATAAGAAGCGACAGTTTTGCATTGGACGTTTTGGGCAAATGGAGAAGACTCTGGAAAATCTAAAACATGGGTTTTGTCCAGAACGTACCAAATTAGCGTCACAATGAGCCGTTTTCCCATATTCGGTCTGTATTAAGAGAAACGGAATGTTCTCTGAAGAAAGTTTTCTCAGATTCGCTGTTATGGCCGTTTTCCAAATTATCTTAGTTGCAATACCAAATTCGACCTGTTCCTGTTGAATGCTGATGGGAAGATATTTCAGATATGATATTGTTTATCAATTTGTTGAGAACAATCCAGTTTTGTAATGGGAATCATATTGTAATCATCACGGTTGTAACTTCTCTTTTCTCTCTATGTATTTAAATCAGAATAGAGATCAGAGGAGGGGAGATTATGGAATAGATTATAAGAGATTAAGATAGGGATTATTAGAGATAAGATATGATAGGATAGGAGGAAAATGGGACTGTTGTATTACCATTGTAATTCTCAATTCCAGACTTTTGCCATAGAGCGCAAATACGTTGTGATGATTTCATAGTTTGATGATTAATAAATAAAAGGGTTGTTGTTCCTCTCCATTCTCTGAAGTAACTAAGTGGTGTACGCTGGTAGCTAGGGCTCGGCTTCCGGTGGAACTCACTGCTTCATCTGTATTATATGATTTCAATTATCGTAAGTGTGCTAGTGTGATCATATTACTTCCTTCTGTTATTTTATCGCTTTGCTGTTCATTGGTTCTTTGAGTGATAGAATAACTCTGTTTTATATTTAATTTACAGAATTGTTTCTTGATTAGTTTCCTTTCATTTCAGATTGAGTTTCATTCATACATCTATTTCTCGGTGTAATCAACTGTAATGAGCTATAACTATTGCTGTTAAGAACTCTCAGATTGATGCCATAGTTATTTTACATTCGAATGAACATGATTTAATTTCTATTAGTTTCTCAGGGAAGAGTTATTATCACTGCACTCTTAACTGATAATGCTGTTATATAGATTGCATTGTTGTTACTTAGATTACTGCAGGATTTGAGTTCCTTAAAGGATTGGACTTTCTTTTAATTGCAATTAGAATTTATTTGTTGCATCAATTTTTTCTTATATTTGAGAGAACTATACTGCAATTTAGAAACATTACTCTTGAGTAAATAGCCGCCACAAACTGTGTACACTCTTAAAATAAAAAATCTTGCTCGGATTGATAATTAATGTGGGATAAATAGGAGTTAAAAAGACACTTTTTATCAACCAACATTTTGGCGCCGTTGCTGGGGAGAGTGTAGCCATTTCTAAAGAGTAGTGTGCATCTGATGGGTGTCTGTTAGGAAAGAATTGGGTATTAAAAACGGAAGGTAAGAGCCTGCATATGGAGCATATAAAAGCCTTGCTCCCTCTCCCACTTTCCAACAGAATTGTTAAAGAACTTAGGGTAGAAATAAACATTTTGAATTTATGTGTTAATGACTAAGAAAAAAATAGAAATTTTGAAAAACAAATCTAATGATTTCACTTAAATGGTGATGTAAGCACCACCCATTTCACTAACTAATTGACAGGAACATTTGAAGGAGGAGCCTCAAAGAAACACATGAAGAACATCTTCTATTATGGTAAGGAATGACTCACAATGTAACTTTTGAATTTCCTATCAAAGTAATGGCAGAAGTGTCCTCAGATACATAATTTTATTAATCAGAAAAAAAACAATTACATAATTGATTTTGCAAGAGTTTACACCCGAACAACACAAACACTCTTGAAATGAGCTATTTATAAGCTCCATGTCCTAACTACCTCTAATTATGGATCACTTATTAAATAACAAGTGTTCATTTACAATAAATGCTATTCAAACCAACTAGCTAACAAATCTCCTAAAATATGGCCTAAGATACAACACATTTGGAGAGGCATATCTTGTTACAATAATATACTAATTCTAATTATCTCCATTAAATAATTAAACATTCTAGAATAATAATTATTAATTTAATTTCTTAA